>JANAVB010018757.1:0-80546 GCA_029216955.1 Iris pallida
CAAGAACACATGGCTGAAACCAAACTTCAAAGTTCATAACTTGGCCATCCGAACTCCAAATTCGGATTTTCCAAGGCTCCACTGAGTGAACTGAAAGCTCTTCCATATGGAAACATCAACTCAAAGAAAACCAACCAAAAAGGATCAAACATGCAAAATCCAAAAATAGCAATAACTTAGATCGACATCAACAGAGACTCCAATCATAAAACCCAAGAACTAATGTTGATCTCCATGTCCTAACTAGCAAATGGACAAAGAAAAGAGGGTCCTCATGTAGTGGCAAGATGCACTTGCTAGGGTTAGGAGAGTTTGTGTAAGGAGGAGAAGAAGAGAAGAAAGAAATTAATGTGGTGGGTAATGAAGAGAGAGGTGTAGGTGGGGATATAAAGAGGGGAGTTGTGTGGTGGGATGAGGGATAGCATAGGGCTATGGTGATCCAATGCACAAAACCGAACCAAACCGAACCATCCCCAATAAAACCGAGCCAAGCCAAAACCACCGAAATTCCACAAGTCGAGAAAATAAAATACATGCCAAAATCCAGATACGAGTATAAATACGAAATACGGGAAATACGGGAAATGAGGGTGACAACTCTACCCACCTTAAAAGAATTCCGTTCTCGGAATTTAATCAAGGAGCTAGAGATTGTCACGACAAGCTACACTAAGCACAGGCAAGTTACACTAAGCAGTTTAATCATGCAATATACAATGCAAGCAAGGAAGGGAAAACGTAAGGCATAAGAAAGACATTATACCTCACGAGTCAAATAGGTAGGGATATCGCGATCGGATGTCGTCCTCATGCTCCCACGTTGACTCACCTAGAGAGTGATGACCCCAAGCAACACGGACTAATTTAATAGTCTTGTTCTTGAGTATCTTTTCCCTCCGGTCCAATATAGACACGAGCCTCTCCTCATACGAAAGGTTGGTACCAACAACCAATTCCGAATGGTCTAGGATGTGGCTCGGGTCCGGAATATACCATCGTAATGGAATACATCATGTACCTCACTTAACGACGGCGGAAGAGCGAGACGATAGGATACATCTCCTACTCGCTCTAGAATATCGAACGGCCCTATATACCTAGGACTAAGCTTTTCCCGCACGCCGAAGCGAATGACGCCGCGGTTAGGCGAGATCCTAAGGAATACATGGTCGCCGACAGCAAATTCTAAGGGACGCCGATGAGCATCGGCCCAATGGCGCTGGCGGTCCTGGGCAATTCGGAGGTGATCTCTGACCTTCCTGACCACTTCAACCGTCTGGGAAATCAACTCGGGTCCGAGCATCTGCCTTTCTCCGACATCGTCCCATACTAGCGGGGATCTGCACTTCCTGCCATAGAGAGCCTCGAAGGGTGCCATCTGGATACTGGCCTGATAACTGTTGTTGTACGAGAATTCCACCAGGTGCAGATGATTCTCCCATGAACCACCGAAGTCAAGGGTACAGGATCTCAACATATCTTCAAGAGTCTGGATTGTGCCTGACCATCCGTCTGCGGGTGATAAGCTGAGCTGAACTGAAGGCGAGTCTCCAAACTCTTCTGCAAGCTGCGCCAAAAGTGTGATGTGAATCTTGAATCCCTGTCTGAGGTGATGCTGACTGGCATACCGTGAAGCCTGACGATCTGCCTGAGGTACATCTCTGCTAGCTGCGCCGTCGACTGTCCAACTCTGAATGGGAGAAAGTGTGCCACCTTGGTAAGCCTGTCCACAATTACCCAAATAGCATCTCTGCCGGCCGGAGATCTGGGCAATCCGGTCACGAAATCCATAGTTATATGTTCCCATTTCCATTCTGGGATCGGTAAGGGTTGAAGAAGTCCAGCGGGCCTCTGATGTTCAGCTTTAACCTGTTGGCAAACCAAACACCGAGAGACAAACCGGGCTATCTCCCTCTTCATGCCATTCCACCAAAAATGCTGACGAATATCACGGTACATCTTCGTACCACCCGGATGAATAGAGTACTGTGAACTGTGGGCCATGACTTCCTGTCTGATATATCCACTGGGTACACAAAGACGCTTACCATGTCGAAGTGTACCGTCTTCATGGATACATAGCTCTGGCCTTCTTCCTGCTTCACACTCTGCTCTGAGTCGTTGGAGCTTGGAATCTGCTGACTGTGCCATCCGGATCCTCTCAACTATGCTGGACTGAACCTGTAGACTGGCCATCAATGCCACACTGGTAGGAAGAACCACTTCAATTCCCATCTTCTGAAGATCTGCCAATAATTCTGGTTGTGCCGTCAGAAAATAAACTCCGGCTCTTCTGCTCAATGCATCTGCTACAACGTTGGCCTTCCCGGGATGATACTGCAAATCCACATCATAATCTACTAGTAGCTCGAGCCATCTTCTCTGTCGCATATTAAGGTCCTTCTGGGTGAAAACATACTTCAGGCTCTTATGATCAGTAAAGATCTCCACTTTATCTCCGTACAAGTAGTGTCTCCCACAACTTCAAAGCAAACACTACGCTAATTCCAAGTCGTGGGTCGGGTAATTCTTCTCATGATCACGAAGTTGACGTGACGCATAAGATATTACCTTCCCATGTTGCATCAAGACACACCCCAATCCTCTGCCTGAAGCGTCGCAATAAACTGTGAATCCTCCTGTCCTATATGGAAGGGTGAGAATGGGAGCCGTTATCAAACCTCGCTTCAACTTCTCAAATGATTCCTGGCATTCTGCTGTCCAAACAAACGGCACATCCTTGCGGGTCAACTGGGTCATCGGCGCTGAAATCCTTGCGAAATCTGAAACGAACCGCCGGTAGTAGTCGGCCAATCCAAGGAAGCTGCGAACCTCTGCCACTGAGCTGGGTACCGGCCAAGACTCGATAGCCACAATCTTCTGGGGATCCACTTCTACTCCACCTCGGGTAATGATGTGACCCAAGTACGAAATGCGATCGAGCCAGAACTCGCATTTACTGAACTTGGCGTACAACTGATGCTCCCTAAGCGTCTGAAGGACGACTCTGAGATGCTGCTCATACTCTGCTTCACTCTTGCTGTAGACCAAGATGTCATCTAGGAACACGATCACGAACTGATCCAAGTAAGGCATAAAAATGCGATTCATGAGGTCCATGAATACGGCCGGCGCATTGGTCGCTCCAAAGGGCATAACAAGGAACTCCCAATGTCCATACCTCGATCTGAATGCTGTCTTCGGGATGTCCTGCTCTCTGACTCTGATCTGGTGGTAGCCCGACCGTAAGTCGATCTTCGAAAACACTGAAGCCCCTCTGAGCTGATCAAACAAGTCATCTATCCTCGGAAGAGGGTATCTGTTCTTGATTGTCACCGAATTCAATGTACGATAATCAACACATAGTCTGGACGTACCATCCTTCTTTTTTACAAGAAGCATCGGGGCTCCCCAAGGCGATCCACTTGCACGGATGAATCCCTTGGCCCTCAGTTCTTCAATCATCTTGTATAAAATCTCCAACTCTGAAGGCGCCATCCTGTAGACTCGCTCTGACACTGGTGCTGTCCCGGGAATCAAGTCTATAGTGAACTCAATCTCCCGCTCTGGCGGCATCCCTGGAAGCTCCTCTGGAAAGACATCTGAAAACTCTTCAACTATCCGGGGTAACTGTACTGCTGCTACTGCCATCCGCAATGCTGGAGAAGATGGCTCCACTGTGCCTCTGGAAAACGAAAACTCTGGCTCGCCGGGGATACTAAAGACAACCCTGCCAATATGGCAGTCTATCCTAGCATACTGGTTCCTCAACCAATCCATGCCTAGGACTACATCATAGTCTGCCATAGGAAACTCTATGAATCTAGCGGGGAACTCCCTACCGCTAATTACGATCCGACACGAGGAAAACACTCGATCTACTCCCACAAGACCATTACCAGTAAGTATATTAAGCCTCACTGATAATGACTCAGGCTCCAATCCTATCCGTGTCGCGAATCGTGCAGACATGAATGAATGCGATGCACCAGAATCAAACAATACCGAAGCTGGAAAGGAGTTGACGAGAATAGTACCTGCCACTACCTCACTTGGTGCAACTTCTTCTTCCATAGCCATCATCATGGCCTGACCTTGTCCTCTGGCTGCTGGTCCCCTCTGCTGGAAACCTCTCTGCCTATTCTGGGTCTGAGCTTGGACTTGTGCATACTGCTGGGGGTGCTGTTGCTGGAATGCCTGAGACTGAGGCGGCAAGGGCCTCGAAGACTGATACTGCTGCTGCTGCTGAACTGGTGCTGGGGCCGGTCCTCTCACCGAAGAGCTAGAAGGGTTGGATGCTGATGAACCACCCCTATTCGGGCAAGCCCCTATCTTATGATCTGCTGCTCCACAAGCCAGGCACAATCCCTGTGCCCTGCGACAATCTGCCACCACATGCCCTGGCTTCCCGCAATGAGAACATCCCATCGCGGAAGTCTGCTTCTGCTTCTGCTGCTGCGGGTACGTCGGGGTCGAATGCTGAACCGACGTTACTGAGGCCGCCCGCCTCGGAGTTCCAATGGTCAATCCCCTAGCTGCCGGGGCTGGAGCTGATGACTGGTGCATCTGACTATGGGACCGCTTCCTACTTCCGGTCCTATCCACGATCCTCTGGGAGGTGTACTCATGCCTCCTAGCTGCTCTCAAGACTGCATCGAACGTCTGGTGCTCGAACTGCTCAACCGCCAACAAGATTTCCAAATGCAGTTCCTGCTGGAACCGTTGGGCCCTATCGAACTCGGTCGCCACCAAGGTGGGGGCAAACCTACTGAGTCTAGAAAACTCCGATGCATAACCATCGACCGTCCTGCCTCCTTGCTTCAAGTTGGTAAATCTGGTCTGCAGGTCGTACCGAGCCACAGCATCAAAGTACTTCGTCTGGAATCTCTCTCTAAACACTGCCCAAGCAATGGGTGCCACTAATCCCATGGCCTGCGTCGCCCACCAATTGCGAGCTAAATCCAACAACTGCAGGCGTACTACCGCCACCTTCTCATTTTCGGGTGTCCTAACTGCTTCCAGAATCACCTCGGTATCCTGAAGCCATGCATCCGCGGCAATCGCATCCTCAGTACCGTCGAAGAAAGGAGGGTTCAATCGCTTGAAGCTGTTGGCCGCCTGGTTCCCTGGATGTCCGCCTCTAGTCAAAACATCTTGAACTGTCTGGTGCAGGGCATCGCTTCGACGATCCTGGGAAGCTATCAAGGTTCTGATGAGGCCTACTAAGGTACCATCCTCGGGCTCTGCGGGCTGGACGGGCCGAACTGGTGACTCTCCTCTAGTAGGCACAACTCTGGAGGCGACTCCGGAATGCTGGGCTTGATCTCCAGGTTGCTGCTGGCCCACGGGAGGTGCTCCTCCTTGCTGATCGGCAGGGTCAGGTACAGTGCCGCTGAAGAAGACGACACAGGGAAACAATAAGGAAGGACCAGGATAGATCAACGATACAAGCATGTAATCAGGGCAAGAATTTTAGGGATTTGAAAATACAGGCGGAGATCAAGGGCGAATACTGATTGAGACATCTATTCGGTAAACCCTCACATTTCTTGATTGACAAGACCTGCATGGGCCACCACTTAAACCATGTCACGCCCTAGAACCAGAATACTGGAGAGCGGGGGCAGACATAGCCAGCTACGTATATTGAAATAAAATACATCTCAACAATACGGTCACGGCTGTCTAGATATGAGGGTTTACTACAAGCCAACAGTCTCTTATGGTCATGAACACGCCTAGTGTCTCAATCATAGCAAGTAAGTAAGGTCACAAGATGTATGATCATTAAATATACAATAATAAGGCGTCCCAAATATTACATATTCAGTTGATCATGAAGCTAGTCGTACAAAATGCGGGGACTAGCAAGAGTTAAGTCATACATGATCAACCCTAGGATTTGTTAATCATGTTTACAGCCCGTAGGCAGACAGTAAGTAAAAGTGCATCGAGCTAACAGGTGCTCGTCGGCTAAACGCCTCAAAAGAATAACTTTACAATAGAGTGAGCGAAACAAAATAGAAAACCCACTCGTAGCCCGGGTTCCTTCTAGTCGCCACCATCGGGCTGGAAGCTTGGTAGATCCTCGGGAGCTGCTCCGAAATCTGGCCACACAAAACCAGCTGGGTCAACCCCAGAAAGAGCAAGTGCCACAAGGGGGGCCACGAAATAAGAACAAAAGCCAGCAATCAGCACAGAAAATCTAATATTAAAACTAAAATTACGAAAACATGTCAGGATGATATACGACGAGATAACCATGGAACTATTCCGATAGCCAGGTTACAACCCGTAACCAAACAAGGACCGGGGTTGTAACCTTTCATCTGAACAGAGCTTGGTTTCCCACCATTTATCGGCAAGATAAGTAATGTAAGTAATCAAGACAGAAAGCAATCTTGCATGGGATCAAGATATGACTAGACTGGTTATACCTCATTCAATCAATCACGGCCAAGCAGATCCTACGGCTTACTAACTTTAACTAACTAGGGTTATCACAGGCCTAATTACTAACAAGATGCAGTGAGATTGTTCCACAGCCACAAGCCCTGCAGACCATCCAGGTTACCCAGGACGAAAGATTAGGGTTGAATTCAGGTGGGTACATCGTCCAGGAGACACATGTACCCTTAGGTGACTTAGAGGGTGCAACACTCGACGGTGCGCTGGAAATGTGCCCTACTCGACGGCAGGCTACAGATCCCAAGAGCGCCCAGGTAACGGGATTGCCTGTAGCTGTGTCAATCTCTTCATGACTACTGTGTTATTCTAGTTATTAACCTTAATCCATTTTAGTAGGTACTCCTGACCGTGGTACTCAGGAGTTCCATCCTAGACATGATGCAAGACTGGACAAGTGGATTAACAAACAAGCAAGAAAGAACCACCCACGGTGTCAAGACAGGTCAAGTTAAGTTATCAAGTCATGTCAAGTCAGGAGTGCGCCGCCACGGGCCACTATCAAGTCATGTTGGTCATGTCAGGAGTGCACCACTACGGGTCACTGTCGTGTTATGCTAGTTCCTTGTCATACCAAGCCATGTACAAAAGTCATTCCAAACATATTAAGTAAAATCAAGTTCATGACAAAAGGCGTAAGGATATAAAATGGACGTAAAATATCTAATAAAATATCAATATATAGGGCTATAGAAGAGCCAAGCTTAAAGAAATAAGACCAAACTCCAAGAGCCTGTGGGTTAAGCAAGGGGTCAGGGGAGCAGCGTACGAAAAGTCACGCATGCCAGAGAGCAGCGTAGGTGAAAAATCACGCACGCTACAGAGAGCAGCTGCGTGAAAAGTCACGCACGCTCAAGGGAGCAGCTGCGTGAAAAGTCACGCACGCTCAAGGAGACAGCTGCGTGAAAAGTCACGCACGCTCACGGGAGCAGCTGCATGAAAAGTCACGCACGCTCAAGGAAGCAGCTGCATGAAAAGTCACGCACGCTCAAGGAGACACGCTTCCAACAGGAAGCGTACTCAAGCCTGCGTACGCAGCGCTAAAAAGCGCGCGCAGCTCAGTGTGCGTAAGCTAAACAGCTCTGCACACTGCTCACTGTCTTCTCCAAACAGCAAGAACACATGGCTGAAACCAAAACTTCAAAAGTTCATAACTTGGCCATCCGAACTCCAAATTCGGATTTTCCAAGGCTCCAACTGGAGTGAAACTGAAAGCTCTTCCATATGGAAACATCAGAACTCAAAGAAAACCAACCAAAAAGGATCAAAACATGCAAAATCCGAAAATAGCAATAACTTAGATCTACATCAACAGAGACTCCAAATCATAAAAGCCCAAGAACTAATGTTGATCTCCATGTCCTAAACTAGCAAATGGACAAAGAAAAGAGGGTCCTCATGTAGTGGCAAGATGCACTTGCCTAGGGTTAGGAGAGTTGTGTAGAGGAAGGAGAAGAAGAAGAAGAAGGAAATTAATGGTGATGGTAATGAAGAGAGAGAGTGGTAGGTGGGGATATAAAGAGGGGGAGTTGTGGTGGGGATGAGGGATAGCATAGGGCTAGGGTGATCCAATGCACAAAAACCGAACCAAACCGAACCATCCCCAATAAAACCGAGCCAAGCCAAAACCCAAAATACGAGAAATACCGAAATTCCACAAGTCGAGAAAATAAAATACATGCCAAAATCCAGATACGAGTATAAATACGAAATACGGGAAATACGGAAAATGAGGGTGACATGCTGACATGGCAGCTGACATGACCAAATTTAACATTAAATTAATATTAAATTAATATTTAATTAACATGATAATTAACATTAGGATTAACATTAACATTAACATTAAAATTAACATTAAAATTAAAATTAACATTAATATTAATATTAAATTTAATACTAACATTAACATTAATATAAATATTAACATTAACATTAATATTAAAAAAAATTGGATAATTAATTTTTTGGATTAAAATTTGTTATGTCAGCTGTTATGTCAGCTGCCATGTCAGATGCACATAATGGGAGATGATATCACCCAAATTTTTTGGGAGCTAAATAACATAAGGGAAGATTTATGAAATGCCCAAAAACTAAAAAAGTTTTATGTAAAATCCACCGCTAAAAAAACTTTCATCGCGTGCCCAGAATTAGAGAAACTTATCCAAAGCGGGTTCCAAATGACCCTTTTGCCCTTCCTTTTAATTTATTGGAAACACCCACAAAACTGCTCTTAAAAAAAACGTTTCAATACTCCATCTTCTTCCATACGCTGCTCACTTTCGAATCTAGGTTTTCTCCTCAAAAATCTTTAAAGACTCGTCGAAAAATTTCGGAAAGACCGGGACGAACGGCAAAAGTGCTAAAACGGAGGTCCAAACATCATTTTTTTGCGATTCTAAAATTTCGGAAGGCCGTCTAACGATGAAGCTGTTACTTTCAGTCTCCTCGACGATACGCTCATTTTGCGACAAACGGGACCTCGTTTCGACCTCCCAGTCAAAAGTTATGGCCCTCCAAAGTTTCAGCTGACCATAAAATGCAGGAGAATGGTCATTCTCCGTTTAGAACACGAAAAATGTTAATTATCGCATGAGGGTGGTCATTCTCCGTATTAGTAACACGGAGAATGGCATTCTCCGTCTTAATTTACACGGAGAATGACCATTCTCCGTGTTAGTAACACGGAGAATGACATTCTCCGTCTTAATTTACACGAAGAATGGTCATTCCAGTGTTAAAACGCAGGAGAATGACCATTCTCCGTGTTAGAAACACGGAGAATGCCATTCTCCGTGTTAAATAAAACGGAGAATGGCATTCTCCGTGTTAAATAAAACGGAGAATGGCATTCTCCGTCCTAATTAAGACGGAGAATGGCCATTCTCCGTGCTAAATTAAACGGAGAATGACCATTCTTCGTCTTAATTTACACGGAGAATGCCATTCTCCGTGTAATTTATCACGGAGAATGGTCATACCAGTGTTAAAACGCAGGAGAATGACCATTCTCCGTGTTAGAAACACGGAGAATGCCATTCTCCGTGTTAAATAAAATGGAGAATGCCATTCTCCGTGTTAAATAAAACGGAGAATGGCATTCTGGTCATTCTCCGTCCTAATTAAGACGGAGAATGGTCATTCCAGTGTTAAAACGCAGGAGAATGGTCATTCTCCGTGTTAGAAACACGGAGAACGGCATTCTCCGTTTTAAATAAAACGGAGAATGGCATTCTCCGTGTTAGTTTACACGGAGAATGGTCATTTACAGTGTTAAAACGTTAATTTAGTTTTTTCATGAATAAAGAGTTTCGTTCTTCTTTCAAAACGATGATAATTCTTATGGAAAAGAAGAAGAAAGATCTTCTCTCCACAATTGACCTAATCGTCGAAAAACTTCAAATGTCTCCACGATGAAGATGATGATGATGGTGATGATGATGACGAGCGATGATCTGAGTTCGACTGAAGAAAAACACACCGAACTACGAACGATTTTTGCGATCTCTGCTGAAGATGAGAGCAATGGAATTCAGATTTCCAGTGAAGAAGAAGAAGACGAAAATCGCAATCCAGATCTGAGTTTTTTGAATTCAAATACATATAGATGACCAATTCGCGCGGAGGGGTAGTTTCGGTATTATAAAAATAGCATTTTCCAGCGGATGGCATCTAAAAGGAAATCTTGGAATATTTAACGTGAAAATACTTAATTCTGGGTATTTCATAAAACTTATGCAGCGGGTGGGCATTTCATAAAAGCCCACCCCGAAATTGGGTTTCTCAGCAATTTCCAGATAACATAATTGTACCCTAGTTTTGGTATTTTGGTGAGTGAAAAAAAAAAAAGGACTTCCCCCAGTAATTACACGCCCTTGCCACCCCAAGTTTGGCTCTGATAAAACCTCTCACGCAAGTTCATCCCCCTCTCCAAGCAAACGCACCGAGGCCATGGCCGACCGCACCGCCAGACGGAGGCCGACAACCGCCGACGCGACGGACTCAAACGTCGCCATATCCGAACGCTCCAGCGGCCGGAGCCGGCGGCCTGTCCGGTGGGCGGCGGAGAACCTGGTCCCGCACGCCCGCCGCGTGCTGCTCCTCCACGGCATCCCCTCCGTCTCCTCCGTCCCGTCTCCATGTAACCCTAGTAGTTTACTTTCTTCTGAATCTCGATTCTTTCATTCTGATTGATTAATTTTGTTAATTTATGCAGCGGGAAGCAAAATCCCTATCGATCAGTTGGAGAGCGACGCGGTGGAGATGTACGAGCAAGACCTCAAGATAAAGACTCAGCAGCAGATCTTGTTCCCTTCAGAAGGCTATGTAGGCTATGTCGCAAATCAAATGTGTGTGTGTGTGTGTGTGTGTGTTGGGCTTCTCTATATATTTCTACGATTAGTATAGGTTAATGGTATGTTCGGTTATTATTGATATGATAATGTGAATGGCGATATCGTGCTGTTTCTTATTAGTTTTCTTACTATTTTAGCTTGTTCGTGACAGGTTAAAAGATCTCAAACCTTTGATAAATATAACGGAAATTTTAGTTGAAACCATTGAAGTTTAACCAAATTCCACTAACAACATAAAGTTTCAAAAAATTGCAATCACAGCGTTGGAACGCCCCCCCCCCCCCCCCCCCCCCCCCCCCCCCTTGGAAGGACATTTTGTGTATGTTTAGCACAGTTAATCACCCATAAGAACCAATATATATATATATATATATATATATATATGAAAATGCCAAAGTGTGTTTCTCACAAAGAAAACGCCCTTCTAAAGAGCGTTTTCTCATTACCAAATCAGTGGGCTCATTGTTGTATCAACTTTATAATGCTAGTTGTGGAATAACTTACTTTAATTTGTGTGGTCTTTGAGCCTAGTTGCCGGTTTTGTAGATTATTTTTTTTCTTCTTATTATGCTAGCTGAGCTGCATGTGCTTCATGATCTACATGAATGGTCTGCATGCTGAGCTTATAGATAGTTGCAATTAATATTTAATATCTAGTTTGCAGTTTCCTTCTGGTCAACCGTGAAGTGGAGTTGATACCTTTTCCTATAGGTATTCATTGTTTTGTCACTTGAATTGCCATTGTTATACGTATTGGAATTTTGCATCAGATAGTGTGGCCTTTTCTTGATGACCCTCCCCCCCTCTTCATGGAAAACGTCCTTTGGAAGGGCATTTCCTCTATGAGAAACGCCCTTCCAAAGGACGTTTTCCAATATTTTATCTTCTTTTTCATCGGTTATTTGTTGGTCTTATGGGTGATTAATTGTGTTAAACAAAATTTGTATACACAAAACACCTTTTGAAGGCTGGAAATTGCTGAGAAACCCAATTTCGGGGTGGGCTTTTATGAAATGCCCACCCGCTGGATAAGTTTTATGAAATACCTAGAATTAAGTATTTTCACGTTAAATATTCCAAGATTCCCTTTTAGATGCCACCCGCTAGAAACTGCTATTTTTATAATATCGAAACTACCCCTCCGCGCGAATTGGTCATCTATATGTATTTGAATTCAAAAAACTCAGATCTGGATTGTGATTTTCGTCTTCTTCTTCTTCACTGGAAATCTGAATTCCATTGCTCTCATCTTCAGCAGAGATCGCAAAGATCGTTCGTAGTTCGGTGTGCTTTTCTTCAGTCGAACTCAGATCATCGCTCGTCATCATCATCATCATCTTCATCTTCATCGTGGAGACATTTGAAGTTTTTCGACAATTAGGTCAATTGTGGAGAGAATATCTTTCTTCTTCTTTTCCATCAGAATTATCATCGTTTTGAAAGAAGAACGAAACTCTTTGTTCATGAAAAAAAAACTAAATTACACGGAGAATGTCATTCTCCGTTTTATTTAAAACGGAGAATGCCGTTCTCCGTGTTTCTAACACGGAGAATGGTCATTCTCCTGCGTTTTAACACTGGAATGACCATTCTCCGTGCTAAATTACACGGAGAATGACCATTCTCCGTTTTATTTAACATGGAGAATGGCATTCTCCGTGTTAGTAACACGGAGAATGGTCATTCTCCTGCGTTTTAACACTAGAATGACCATTCTCCGTCTTAATGAAGCACGGAGAATGGCCATTCTCCGTTTAAATTAAGACGGAGAATGTCATTCTCCGTTTTATTTAACACGGAGAATGACATTCTCCGTTTAAATTAAGACGGAGAATGTCATTCTCCGTTTTATTTAACACGGAGAATGACATTCTCCGTTTTATTTAACACGGAGAATGGCATTCTCCGTGTTTCTAACACGGAGAATGGTCATTCTCTTGCGTTTTAACACTGGAATGACCATTCTCCGTGTAAACTAAGACGGAGAATGACCATTCTCCGTCTAAATTATGACGGAGAATGGCCATTCTCCGTGTAACTTTCAGGACGGAGAATGACATTCTCCGTCTTAATTAAGACGGAGAATGTCATTCTCCGTGTTACTAACACGGAGAATGGTCATTCTCCGTGTAAATTAAGACGGAGAATGCCATTCTCCGTGTTACTAATACGGAGAATGACCACCCTCATGTGAAATTAACATTTTTCGTGTTCTGACACGGAGAATGGCCATTCTCCTGCATTTTATGGTCAGCTGAAACTTTGGAGGGCCATAACTTTTGACTGGGAGGTCGAAACGAGGTCCCGTTTGTCGCAAAATGAGCGTATCGTCGAGGAGACTGAAAGTAACAGCTTCACCATTAGACGGCCTTCCGAAATTTTAGATTCGCAAAAAAATGATGTTTGGACCTCCGTTTTAGCATTTTTGTCGTTTGTCCCAGTCTTTCAGAAATTTTTCGACGAGTTTTTGAAGATTTTTGAGGAGAAAACCTAGATTCGAAAGTGAGCAGCGTAAGGAAGAAGATGAAGTATCGAAACTTTTTTTTAAGAGCAGTTTCGTGGGTGTTTTCAATAAATTAAAAGGAAGGGCAAAAGGGTCATTTGGAACCCGCTTTGGATAAGTTTCTCTAATTCTGGGCACCCGATGAAAGTTTTTTTAGCGGTGGGTTTTACATAAAACTTTTTTAGTTTTTGGGCATTTCATAAATCTTCCCTTTTGAAGGGCGTTTTTAATTTTTTTTTAATTAAACGCCCTTCCAAGGGAAGTTCCAATGTTATGATTGCAATTTTTTGAAACCTTATGCTGTTAGTGAAATTTTGTTAAATTTTAATGCTTTCAACGAAAATTTCCGTAAATATAAGTTCCGTACTATTTTTGGAAGAAAGATCTAATTTTTGCATGTGTTGTGTAGGTTGAGACGGTGAAAATACGGCTTCTTCCCTTGTTAGGTTCATGGCCGAGTCTGGGACTAGGAATCTTGTGTTGGGGTCTTCTTCTTTGGGTTGGATCACTAGGCAAGTCTTTGTTATCTCTTTTCTACTATGTCAGAGAACTCTATTTTATTTTCTTGATGCGTTAAATCCCTCGCACCTAGTTTGGAAAAAAACACTTACTAAGATGTAGTTAGGCTTATTTTTGGAGTTTTGAATCCCTTGAGCCTAGTATAAATTATTTTGGGTTCGAGGGATTTAGCCGACTATGAAGGACGAATACTCCAAAATTGGAATTGTAATTTTATCCTATCTGCGTCCGACAAACATCAGAGGTGACACACATACTGTTTTAGGACACCAAAATAAGTGATGTCACATTGTCACTCGTCACGATGTTCATGTTGTGCTGATCATATTTGTACCTACAACATACTTAACTGAGGATTTTTTTTATCGGCTGATAATCCTTGTGGTTTAATGTTGGTTTCAAGGGAAGAACTCCCTAGGATTAAATATTTGAGAGAATCCCTAGGATTAAATTTCTTACAACTGCCTAGATACTTAGGGAGAGCCTATTAACTGTAGCATTTTAATATTTTATTTATAGTTTGTCATAATGAATCAAACAAGTAATACTGGAATATGATTATTATTTAAGAATAGTGGGAAATTTGAAATAGAAGAATAGGGATCCACATGTGGTTTTTATTTACTTAAACTCTTAAAGAAGTTTAAATAATGTACCTAGGAAAAATTGTATTAGATTTTAGGAAGAACAACTGTCTAATAGCTATACTGTGATTATAAAGAGTATGTATGTATGATGGAGTTACAACTACTATGAGGACAATGGAGATAACACACTGTTTCTTTCGCTATTGACTTACAGCGAGGATCTGATGTGGGCGGACCACAAAGTAAGGAAGGATTATTCACCAATAATAACCCTTCCTTAATAGTCATTTTCCTTAATAGTCATTTTCCTATTTTAGTCAGGAAGGATTATTTTTGGTCTTTCACCAATAATAACCATTCCTTAATTAAGCCAAGGATTATTTTGGTCTTTCACCAATAATAACCCTTCCTTAATTAAGCCTTTATTTTTCCCTATATAAACTAGGGTTAGCCATCTTTTATTTTCCATGCTTGTATTGAGAAGAAACTCTCAAGTATCAATAAGAAGGATTTAGACTTTGTCCGTCCACCAAAGTTGGGAGTTTGTTCTTTTCTCACAAAAAGATCATTATCTTTCTCTGTTTCTCTTTTCTACAAATCTTTTGTGAATCGAATAGGTCGATTCACATCAATTGGTATCAGAGCTCTCTACGATCCATGGCGTCCGGCACAAGGAACACGATCGAGGAGAAGATCCAGGGGCTTCGGGAGGATTTCAACATCGAGATCGAAAGTTTGAAGGCCGCAATCAAAGATCAAGCGTCCACACAGGAGGATCTCCAGACCGAGGTACGAAGCATGCGGGAGGAGATGACGTCGATTCCGGCAATGATGAAGTTGTTGCAAGACATCTCAAAGAAGGTGACCGGTGCCGGGTCGACAAGCCAAACGGGGGCGGCGACAACCCAAACCCTAGGCGACCAACTAGGGTTTGTTCAAACGGAGGGGAAAACGACCGAAGATCACGGAGGACCGGCCAACGGGCGATGGCCCGCACCCGCCGTCACCACCGCGCCGCCGGGCGGGGCCCTGGCGGCCGGCGAACAGCGCCGGACGGCGGTCGAAGGTCGCGGGGGCTTCGCCGCCAACTGCGCGAGCCCGGGCGGGGCCGCTGCCGTTGGGGGCGCTCGCTGGCCGGCCGCCGACCGCCACCCCTGGCCGGTCGGTGCCAGAGGAGCCGCCGGCGAGCGGCCGTGGCCGGACGCCGGCGACCCGTACGGACCCGGCGGATCGGCTCCACATGCGGGAGAAGCCCTAGGGTTTGGGCCCCCCTTCGGGGGTCGGACGATGACAGCGAACTACGGAGATCGGTTCGCGGGTCCGGGAAGGGGCTTGGCGGGAGTTCCGGCTTGGACGGGAGGAGCGGAACCGCCAGGAGGAGCGAGGCACGCCGGAGGCAGCAATTTCTTTCGGGGAACGGCGGATCCCGCCAACTTCCAGAGAGGGGACCTGCCCCCACGACGACCACCACGGGCGAGGGCAGTCGGTGACTACAGGGGTCAGGTGGAGGAGTGGGGTGAGCAGGTCTGGGCTGACGAGCGGTATGAGGAGGTTGACAGAGGCCCGTACGAGACCCAGCGGAGAGATACACACCGCTGGGAAGGAGGACGAGGCAGGGATGATATGCAGCACGGTGACCTTAGCGTGGATCGCCGGCTGAAGAAACTGAAGCTACCCACGTTCGAGGGTGAGAACCCGGACGAGTGGATTTTTCGGGCGGAGCGCTATTTTGAGATCATGGAGCTGACCGAAGCAGAGGTACTCAGATGCATCGGAATCTATTTCGAGGGCCAGGCCCTGGCGTGGTATCGGTGGAGATCGGCGAGGACCCCGTTCAGCAGCTGGGCGGAGCTGACGGGATACATTTTAGACCGCTTCCAGGAGACGGCTTCGGGTGATTTCTACGAGCAGTGGTCGTCGCTACGACAGGAGGGGACGGTTCGAGACTTCGTCGCGAAGTTCGAACTACTATCTGGACGCGTTCGAGGGGTGTCGGACGAGTTACAGATAGGTATGTTTATGAAGGGTTTAAAGCCCTCCATACGAGCGGAGCTCAGGCTGCAGAGTCCGCGGTGCTTAGAAGATCTCCTCCGCCTGGCCCACAAGGCAGAGGAGAAATTGGCGGAAGAAAAGCGCCTTAAAGACGCTTGGGGAGCATCGGGGCAGCACAGTCATACGGGCCTAGTACTTCCACGACCAGCAGCGGAGGCTCAGGCACCAATACCACCTAGACCCACAGGCGGGACAGGGGGCTCCATAGTACCGGGGAGGCGCCTGTCGGATGCTGACATGAAGGCGAGAAGAGCAGCTGGCTTGTGCTTCAGATGCGACGAGAGGTTCACTCCCGGTCATCGATGTGCGAGCAAGTTGCTGCAGATCGTGATCTTGCCCGACGAGGAGGAGGATCCGACGGAGGAAGAGGCCGCTATAGCAACAGACGCAGTTTTCAGATTTCCACCTTGAGGACAAGGTGGCTCTTTTAGGGGACGGTATTGATGTGGGCGGACCACAAAGTAAGGAAGGATTATTCACCAATAATAACCCTTCCTTAATAGTCATTTTCCTTAATAGTCATTTTCCTATTTTAGTCAGGAAGGATTATTTTTTGTCTTTCACCAATAATAACCCTTCCTTAATTAAGCCAAGGATTATTTTGGTCTTTCACCAATAATAACCCTTCCTTAATTAAGCCTTTGTTTTTTCCTATATAAACTAGGGTTAGCCATCTTTTATTTTCCATGCTTGTATTGAGAAGAAACTCTCAAGTATCAATAAGAAGGATTTAGACTTTGTCCGTCCACCAAAGTTGGGAGTTTGTTCTTTTCTCACAAAAAGATCATTATCTTTCTCTGTTTCTCTTTTCTACAAATCTTTTGTGAATCGAATAGGTCGATTCACATCAGGATCATCATTAAGTCCTTGGTCGTTACCTCTTTGCACTAATAAAAAGTTAGATTCTAATTAGAATTGTGTAGAGAAACTTTGTAATATAAGGATTTCGAAATTTATATAACAAAAACAGAGTATATGAAATGAATTTGTATAACGAAAACATAGTATGAAATGTAACATCAATCAAAATAAAAAAAGAAATGAGAGCGGAGTCCATGTCGATGTACAATAAATACCTAGGACTAACAGTTTTCAGTATTTAGAATCAAATCATTTATTGTTATGGAAGTGATAGAGGAAGTGGAGATGGTGGAGTTGGGGATAAAAGTGGAGATAGAAGAGGATGAGGTGATGAAAATGGAGATAGAGGAGGGGTGGTGAAGAAATAAAGGGTGATTTTTTCATTATGGGTTATATCGTTCTAAATCAATCACATAGTTCACTCGTGACTTCATGTCGGGCTATGGACTAAGGGAGGTAGAAAATACGACTTCATAACAAGTTCATGGTAGTATTTTAACACAAAAACTTGCTATCAATGAGAAAACATCACAAAACTCAAACTATTTTAAACTTTAATGTGAAGTGCTTTTCTTTTGTGTGTCATCTGGACACATGTCAAGAACAATAAATAATGCTTTACTATATCTGCATGTGTAGGGAATTAATTCATGAGCATTTAATTGTCTTGTATTTGGATAAGTTTTAATTTCAACTATATCATGTGCCCTCTGGACACATTTCAAATCATGGCTATCTCTTGCATGGTCGACCAACATCCTAGCCATGCTCTCTTGGCGGCCCCTCTCCCTTGCCTTCCCAGACGACCGATCATGACAGCTCACCCCACCTTGCCGAACCCCTCCTCGTCGCCTCACCTCCTAGATAGCCCCATATAATAGATGACCTCCTTTGGAGCCTCTCATTCTCAATTAGCTTTGGTTTCAGATGGTTTAGATTTAGGGTTGGATTAAATACGGGGAAGGGAAAAGCTAGGGGTTTCTTTTTATTTTAAGGATTTTTTCTTTCTAAAATGGTCATGTGCCGTCAAGTTAGATGACAATTTAACGCAAGGTATTAAGTTGCAAAAACTCAGAAGTTTAGGGTATTAACATGCGTATAACAATAGTTTTGGTAACAACTTGCAACTCGCCGGTGGTTCATGTTATTTAGTCTATGCAGTTAAAAACGATTTTTTAATGATAACAATCCAGTAGGGTTATTGATATATCACTGATATATCGGATTTATAACGGTAAATATCGGTTTGCATTTTTAACACAATTTTTATATATGAACAAAACACTTAATAGTTAACTATTATAAAATATGCAAGAAAAATTTCTTAAAGCATTAAAACTAAAAGGTTCATACCCAAACCAACATTACAATATAAAAAATACCACTTCAAAATGGTTCAACTAATAATGAAAACAAAAAAGATCTCAATTCAACTTTCAAGTTTCAACATCTAATAAGATTCATTAGCCTCAATTGCAACTTCATTTTCTTCGTTTCACCATCACCATCTTCTCCACCTTCTTCCCTAGTTTGTTCGTCTTCTTCATCCTCCATATATTCATCATCGTGAACAAGTGAGGAGAGTGAATCTATAACACCTCGTGACCTTGTACTTCTCTCTCCCCGACTTTTGGTTTTAACAAAACCTATAAAAACTGATATATCGGCCATATCGGCCGATAATATCGGTACTGATATTTTACCGATTTTTTCCAAAAAAATCGGTGTCGGACCGATACCGTTATATATCAATTATATAACCGATATATAACGGTTTTTAACTGCTTAGTATTTAGTTACAAATTAGTCCAACTTCTGTTCCAAAATGTCCTTACACAAATATCTGTTGCCATTCAAAGCAATCTCATTAAGGACATATTATTAGTAATATGTCGTTTACCAATTCAATATATTACTGAAAATTATGCTTTACAAAATTCGATTTTTTTTAGTAACTTACTAAATGAATTTTCAACTATATCACTGACCAATTATGTTTTGTATTTGAATATATTTAGTGTATAAATCTTTTTGTGGATGTTACTTTCGAAACATGTATAATAAAATACTTTTTGCTTGTAACTTTTATAAATCTACTAGGTTAACTTCTATTCAGATAAATGGTGTAGTAGTAAAACCCATTCCAGTAAAGAGGGTTTAACTTTTATGTTAAAAAGCCATATAATTTTTATATATGTTGACAATGCAATGAAGATTCTTTAATATTTTACATATTACACAAGAAAAGTTTAAAATACTAGACTTATTGTTTAATATTTTAGTATACATACTTTTTTGAAGAAATGGTAAATAACATATTTAGTTAAATCATATGTATAATTTATTTCATGTGTTTAATATATCTGAGGATTTTAGGGGAAAAAAATCAGTTCTAAATAAACCTATGGGTATTTTGGATAGCAAAAGTAATTATTATTTGTTTTCCAGTGATGCATGCTTCTTGTTGGGAATAGAGAACATCAATTGCAGTTTCATGTTGCAATGTTAAAAGGGTAAGCATTACTGAGTGTCCTAAACCTAGAGATGATAGAGGTACTTAAATGTTCATTAACCGATTTCTGTATATGGAAATAGTTAAGCAACGATTATTGTTCTTATGCATGTGCCCTGAGGCCACATATGATATGATAGAAAAATACTAATGTAAATTAGCCAGAAGTTCTTGACTTATTTGATTGACCCTCTTTACCATTAAGCTATGTAGCACCACTGAACATCTATGTTGACACTTGACACCCTTCTTCCTTTATATCAACATTAAGACAACATATAATGTTGCAGGTTAAAGTAATATCTGCTGAAAGCTCCGTAGAAGAAAGTGAAGGATGCACTTGAGAGAGAGGTGCTACAGAAGATTGCTGAAGAGGAGAGAGAGCCAAGCATTTGGAAGTCATGAAACAAGTTCAGGAAGCAAGATAGTTGCTTGCTAAGGAGGCCCTGGATAGACACAAAGCAGAGAAAGTTGCCAGTGAGGTGTCCACTGAAAAATTTGAAGTATTAGATCCTCTTTTCTCATATGGGAAAGATGCCGGAACTACTCAAAGGATGGAATAGAGGTTGTAACAGATAACTTCTCTGATTCCAAGAAGATTGGTGAGGGAGGTTATGGAAATGTGTATAAATGCTATCACACTCCAGTTGCTGTTAAGGTTCTTCGCCGAGATGCCCATGAAAGCACGAAGAAGTTTTAAGAGAGGTACGCTTCGCTATATCATTTTTAGTGAATTTTCCATTCTATGTATAGCTGGGGGCCATTATTCCTGCACTTTTAGTGGGTGTCATTTTCTCCAAAAGTTGATTTCAGTATATATACATTTATATACTATAAATTATATCTTCGCCTTAGGCAATCAGATGTGCCAATGTACACATATTCACAACTGAGGTAACAAAATAATCCACTTGATTAGATCAGTATCATAACCATAATTCAAGTTATTTAGTTCATGAACTTCATGTTAAATAATCAACATAAGATAAATGCATCATGCATATCTTAGGCAACCAAATAAGTTGATGCCATACACTGTTGCTACATTTCATAGAATTTGAGCATGTCAAACGTATTATAGCTACTAAAAGGGAAACAACAAGGTTAAATAGTGAAGAACAAAGTTTAGTACAATAGGGTCCACAGAGACAAACAGATATCAATTTTATAACCAATGTGCTAGTCGTTACAAGTTCGACAAATTTAAATTCATAGAATATACTAACGACTACATCTAAAATGTAAATACCCAAGAATCAGAACATCTTCATTTAGTTGGCTTCTCAGCTAATGCCTCCACTAGTAGTGTAGCCTGCCTCCACTTTTTTACTCTGAATATGTTTATTAAGGTACATTTGTCACAATTTATTGGAGTTGTTTATTATATATGTATGTTCATGAAAACAAATTTATTTTACACGTTGACTTATTATTCACTAAAATTCGTTGACTTTTGGACTTTCAGATCCCAAATACTTATGTGATAAAGTTTTGACATGCCAAGATATTATATAGTTATGTTCAATCAAGTAGTTGAGTTCAACAAGTTGGTTCTCATTTTATCTTCATGCATGGATAGTATGTGGGTCGTATTTGTATCTATATATTGTTCAAGCATGACGATATAATGAGAACCACCTTGTCGAGCACAAGCGCATGGTTGTACATAACTAGAAACTATTCTTGGCATGTTAATGTATCACACACAAGCTTTCTGGGATGTGAAGGACCTCTTCGATGACATTGGCCGTGAATAATACGTTAACATGTAACATAAAAGCTTGTCTTCATGAATATTCATGCATAATTTTAACTTGGAATATATTGGGATAAATATATATTAATGCAACATTTCTGAAGCAAAATAATTCCAAAGTTGGCCCCCCTATTTTACTAACTGGTCCAGCTTCTGTTTAAAATGCAACATTGGGAGGTAAATTTTGATGTGCACTCACAAGACCCATTACAAGTACTAAACTTAAAAACTAGTACTGGATTATAATATCTAGAGTACATAATAATAATTAGTATTAAGAAATACGGTATTGAAAGAAATATAACCAAAGGAAAGTTTCTAATAAAGAATAATCTGTTTAGTGATTTGTTTTATTGAGAACTTTGAAAGATAAACTAGCAAAGAAGGGGACTAAGAAAGTAGTTAGTGAAGACAATTCTAAGGCTTATTATTATTTGTATAGGAGGTTATATACTAAGGGAGAAACATATATATATATTTATAGTCTTGCTAGTTGGAAAAGGAAGAGTAGACACGCAAGTAATATTAAAAATGTGTCAAGAGTGAAGACATATACTAGCAAGAGAAATGATATCAAGGAGAGAGGGAGAAATTATTTTCATGAGTTATTTAACAAAATCAACCTAAGATCCAACCCAGAAGAGTTTAGTTTCAATTTTAGATACAAAGCTAGTTAGCAGTAGGTCATATTGTTGTTATCATAATTAGGATTTGTGAAGTCAACGATGCTTCAAAGAAAATAAATTTTGAAAAGTGGTAGGGCCAGATGATTTTCCTATTGAGGTTTGCAAATGTTTAAGTAAGAAATGATTGATACTAATTTATTCAACCAAATTCTAAGAACTAAGAAGTTTGATGAATAGACAACTAGTATTATAGTACCCATATATAAAAGTAAGAGAGGTATACAAAGTTATACAAACTATTGATGAATGAAGCTTATGAGTATTACCTTGAAACTATAGGAGTGAAAAATTCACCAAAGATAAAAAAAACAACTTTAGAGAATCAATTTGCTTTTATTACGACAAATCTATTATGAAACAATTTACTTATTGAGAAGATTGATGGAAATGTTTAGATTGAAAAATGGATTTACATATGTTCTTATTGACTTAAGGAAAGCTTAGGATAGTGTTCCTAAGGAAATAATATGGTGAGCATTGGAGAAGAAACAAGTTTCTACTCGCTAGCTAATTTGAGACTAGTAAGGATAATATACGATGGAGTTATAGTTTGTTCAACTCTTTGTTAATGGCAAACAAGATTGTTAAAAGTTCCTCGTTACTAGGAGTGTATTCCTCTACAACTCTTCTATTTATAGATTGTTTGTTCAAACTAGTAAGAGCATCATTAGTAGTTGAGACTCTCAAATGCAATTTGGGGCCCAAAAATTCCAAAAAAAGTAAATATAGAATGGGTTGGATTTGTATGAGAATAGTAGAAATAATAAAGTGAGCTCCGGTCCCAAAGATTGTGTGGTCAAAATTGATGTGGGAAAAAAATAATGTAAAGTCTAGAATTTAAAAAGTTGGGCTCCAAATTAGGACTTACTATTCTACAAAATGAGTTCCTACAATCTAGAATCTAGAAATTGGAAGACCTAACCCTTAGCACCTATGGGTAGGATGGGACCGAAATTGTAGAAATTGGAATTAGGGATGGAACTTACTATTCTACAAAATGAGCTCCTACGTTCTAAATCTAGAATCTAGAAAATGGGATGAGCCTTACTAATGATGCTCTAAGGAGCAATGTTGGATATCCCGGAAGTCTATGCAGACTCGAAATCTTTTCCAGCAGAGTCGCTATCTTGTTTGCCATTAACAAAGAGTTGAACAAACTTTTGTATCACAAACGAGAAAAAGTACCAAGAAATCCTAAACAAGAGATCCAAGTACAATGTTTTTGATTCTGAGGAAGTGTGACGATGAAGATCTAGTACTGCTGTTGACTCCTTTACTCCGTTGACAAACTAACTATGAAAGAGGATTGCAAGTCTCTGCTTACTGGCAAGAACGACAACAATGGGGCTCTCTCAATTTTCTGCGGAACTCTCCGTCTGTTGTAAGAAGGAAGGCTCTTTCTATTCATAGATTTGTGGAATGAAATTTTCATGCACGTACGAGCGCTGCGCACATGATTTTGGCTGCCACATGGTGTTCTGAACAGAATATGGTTATAACTGCGCGCACTTGTCGCAGCTTAACCACTACGTGGCATTGGTTGGGATCTGATTGTTGCTGAGATCTTAGGTTGTTGGCACCCGTCATGTACATGACCGAGTCAGTGACACGTGGCATGCGCTGAGTACGCCAAAATCTTGGTCAGTTACAACATAAAGATTCCATCGCATGAAGTTTCATGGAAACACTGTCGCATGATAATCCAACACATGGTATTTTCACTTCATGGGAGAATCAGCGCATGGGAGGTTCTGCCGCTTGGGAAGGTCTACCGTATGGAAGATCTTGTCGCATGTGATGATGTCATTTCTAGCCACGTGGCACTGCATAGCTGCAGCCGACAAATGATCATTATGGTGATGACGTAAGCGTCGACGTTTGATGTCAGCTCATACTTCGAAGCTTCTTGTCTTTATGTCAGATGGCTTTGATGCGTTGAGTCTTCCTGCCACATGACTATGTTGTCGCATGGGGCCATAGATGCTGACGTTTTGTTTGTCGTGTAGTCACCGTCTGCACGTCTTTCTAGACGCACGCTACACAACGTCAGAGTGACAGCTAACAGTTGACACGGTTTGTCAGAGCAGCATTAAATGCGTTTGAACGGTCAGGGTTTTAGGCGCATGACCCGTTTGGTGCATCGGTGCTTTGGCACATCATGCCTTATGCTGTCTCCTGAGCGCATGGTTAGGATTGTGCATGGTTTTCTTCGCGCATGACTTTTGAGGCGCATGTTTTATGTAATTTTTTCATGCTTCTATAGTTACGAGGACCTTGCATACCATTGGAGGAGATAGTAACCATTTCATGTTATTGTTGGCTTACACAAAGGATCAACATTAAGTCCTTACCTTTTTACGCTAGTTATTGATAAAATCACTAAGCATATACAGGAAGAGATTCCATGGTGTATGATATTTGTTGATAATATTGTGTTGATCGATAGGAGTAGACAAGTCTTATTGTAATGTAGAGAGAAACTTTGGAATTTATGGATTTAAAAGTAGTAGGACAAGAACATAATATATTAGATGTAACTTCAACCAAAAGGCAAGGAGAATTGATGTGGGAGTACATATAGATGGACAAGAGATACCTAAGAGTGATAGTTTTCGATATTTAGAATCAACCATTTATGATGATAGAGAAATTGAGATGATGCAATACATAAAATTAAAAAAAATGTCGAAATGAAGGAGTGTTTCTGGAGATTTGCAATAAAAAGATACATTTGAAGTTAAAAGAAAAATTATGCAAGATGGCTATGAGACCAACCATGCATTATGGATGAGAGTATTTCACAATTAAGAAACGTCGTGTTCAAAAAAGATTATTGTAGCAAAAATGAGAATGCTAAACTAGATCATTGGCAATACATTAAAATATATGATAATAAATAAATATATTTGTGGAGAGTTAAGAACAAGATGAAAAAAAATCGTTTTAGGTCTTTCGGACTTGTGAAGCATAAGCCAAATGATCCGGTAATGAGTGAAAAAAATATTTGTTAAAATAGCCTTTAGGATGAGATTTAGCCCGAAATGAACATGGATTGAATTTTTAAAGAAAGATATTGTTATTGTTAGTGTTATTGAGGATGTAGTCCTTAAGAGAATTAAATGGAAGAAAATGCTTCAAACAACCGGGATTTAGGATAATGGCTTTGTTGTATTTATTTTATTACGATTTTCAAGAGGAATATAGTCATATTTGTCAGTGGGAAACTTTATACAATATAGATATAGATTAAACTTGAATCAAACAGTTATTTCTGTTCCAATTGATTCAACATATTTTTGTTTCATCTATTGATTGTTTGACAATTCCTGATTAAAGAAATACTACATTTGAAGTTGCATCCATCATTGAATGATTTCTAAATATTTGAATGAGTAGTTCTCTTATGCATTAACCTGAAAAGTGTAGAAGACAACTTCGGAATTATTTTACTATGAACATATTTATTAAGGTACTTTTATCACAATTTTTTGAGTCGTTAATCTTATACATGTAGGTTTACGAAGACAATAATTAATTGACATGTTATTCATTATTATTCTCGTTGAAGTGGGACTTCCACATGCCAAAATAATTTTGTGTGATATGTTTTGGACATAACATTATATAGTTATTTCAAATGGAGTAGTAGAGTTCAACAAGTTCGTTCTCATTGTATCTCCACGTGATTGTACAATGTACATAACTATACACTATTCTTGGCATGTCAACATATCACACACACGAGCTTCCTGGGATGTGAAAGCCCTCTTCGACGACATTGGTCCTCAATAATATGTTAACATATGAAATACAAGCTTGTCTTCTTTATGCATAATTTTAACAACTCGGAATAAATTGGATAAGTGTTAGGGTTCCAGTCCCTATTCAAAATGTGTGGAAGGACAGATTGGGCGTCGTGAAGCGTCGACGGGAGTTGCCGAGAAGACGACAGAGGATTGGTGGTTGAACTGGGGCTGAAACTGAGCCAAAACAGCAGTGGCGGTATACCGAAGGTATACCAATTTTTGGGTACTCTGTTCCATAACCTATTTTGAGGGTATGGCGGTACATTGCGATATATCGATGGTATACCGTGACATACTGCATGCAATGGCGGAGGGAGAGGGGGGCTGGAAAAAATTGTGAGATTTTGTTTGTGTAATGTGTGGGCCAGCGGCATGTGACCCCACTCCACTAGGAAAAATCAAACAAAAGAGATCATAGCAAAAGCCAAACAAAAGCAAATCAGAGGCTCACAACAACTTTCTTTCTCCCCCTCCCTTCTCTTAGCTCCCTCTCTCGTGCCGTCGTGCGGGTGGACTTGTCTTAAAAAAATTCGGCAACATCTTATGTCCTTGACTTTCTCCTCTCTCCCGTGGACCTGTGGTGGCTCTCTCCGCTCTCTCCCGTGGCTTTCTTCCTTCTCATTCTCAAGTAACACATCTAATTAATTTATGCCCTAATTTTTTAAAATAATTTTTAATTGATTCATAGCCTAAATTAGCCCTAAATTAGATGGTCCCTAATTGATTCATACCCTAAATTAGATGGCTCTCAACTGATTGATGTCCTAATTGATTTTGCCCAAAACATAATTTAATCTTACATGGAATAAAATTGATTCATTATTCATGCCTAATTGATTTTATCCTACTGTTAAATTTTATTGAGTCTATTTTACTCTATTTTGAAACAGAATGGAAAAGTATCTTTTAGAAAGATCGAGAGCTCAAGAAGGTCATTCTTCTGAACCAAATGTTCAATCTATTAAGAATTCAAGGTCCAATGATGTGCAACCTCAAGTACAACAAGTTCAAATACAAGGCCACACGGTTAATTTAGATGAGCTTCCATCAGATCCTGCTTTTAGAAAAAATATTTATGAGTACCGTGATCCTAAAGTGATAGAGATGGTTCGTCGAGCATACCTTCAAAAGGGACCATGTCAACCTAAAAATTACGAATTTCCTCTTTGAACTTTTTCAGGTACTAAAAGAAGATTCAATCCTCTGTGGTTTAATGAATTTAAGAGGTGGTTGGAGTACAATATAGAAAATGATGTTGCCTTTTGTTTGTGTTGTTATTTGTTTAAACCGATGCAAGGGGTCCAGGCAGGTGGTGATTCGTTTGTTGGTGAGGGGTTTACAAATTGGAAAAAAAAAGAAAGGTTGAATGAGCATATTGGAGGTCATTTGAGTACTTACAACAAATGTGTGAAAGCTTGTGATGATTTAATAAAGCAAAAGCAGCACTTAGAAGTGTGTTTGTTCAATCAATCAGATCAAGAAAAAATAGATTATCGTACTCGTTTGAGTGCAAATTTTGATTGCCTTAATTATCTTTTACGTCAAGGATTGGCTTTCCGTGGACGTGATGAAACTGAAGGATCCGTGGACGTGATGAAACTGAAGGATCTTCAAATCGGGAAAACTTTCTTGAACTTCTTCACTTTATTGCAGAACACAATGATAATGTCGGCCGAGTTGTCTTTGAAAATGCTCTGGCAACCATATAATGACTTCTTCTGAAATTCAAAAATAAATTATCAATGCGGCTTCATTTATGACCACGCAAGCTATTTTTCAAGAGATTGGACATAATTTTTTCTCGATTTTAGTTGATGAATCACGGGATGTCTCGGTCAAAGAACAAATGGCGGTAGCTTTACGTTATGTGGACAAACATGGTTATGTGGTTGAACGCTTTATTGGCATTGTACATGTTAGAGAGACTTCTGCATTGACACTAAAGGCATCCATTGATTCTTTTTTTTCTCAAGCATGGCTTGAGTATAGCAAATCTATGAGGACAAGGCTATGATGGTGCTAGCAATATCCGTGGGGGGTTCAATGGTCTCAAAAGTTTGATTTTGAAGGAGAACAATTCTATTTTCTATATCCATTGCTTTGCTCATCAACTGCAATTGACACTTGTAGCCGTTTCAAAAAACACAAGAGAATCGTCTCATTCTTTAACCAAGTTGCAATTTTGTCAAATATTGTTGGAGCCTCATGCAAACGTCGAGATATTCTTCGGGAGAAACAATTTGAATGTTTATTGAAGAAATTTATAGTGGTGAAAGAGAGACATGGAGAGGTTTGTGTCAAGAATCAACATTGAAATAGGCCGGTAACACACGTTGGGGTTCGCACTATGGTACACTTTTGAGTTTGGTTGACTTGTTTTTTTCTCGATTATAGACATACTTGAGGTTATTGGAGAGGATGGTTCAGATGATAACCATAGAGGTGAAGCAACTGATGTGTTGGATGCCATGCAATGTTTTGAATTTGCCTTTAAATTACTCTTGATGGAAGGAATTTTGGGAATTACAAATGACTTGTCCCATGCGTTATAGAAAAAAGATCAAAATATTGTCAATGCCTCACAAGTTAAAGCGGCCAAGCGACAACTACAAAGGTTGAGAGATGACGGATGGGACCAATTGTTGGGGGTTGTATCTGCTTTTTGTAATAAGCATGAGATTGAAATTCCAAATATGGAAGGCTTGTTTGTAGTTCGGGGAAGAGTTCTATACATTGATAGATTTACGACTTCAAGAGTTGAATAATCGCTTTTCTGAGGTGAGTACAAAGTTGCTTTTGTGTATGACATGTCTTGATCCATATGATTCATTTAGGGCTTTGATAAGGAAAAATTGTTTCAATTTGCTAAGTTCTATCCGTCTGATTTTTCACCAATGAAGTTTAGGGCACTTGGTGATCAACTTGGGAACTTTATAGAGGATGCTCGTTATGATGATGACTTCTTCGGTTTGAAGGAGATTGGTGAGCTTGCTAAAAAATTAGTTGAGCGAAGGAAGAATGAATCATGTCCATTGCTGTACTTGCTTTTAAAGTTGGCTCTAGTCTTGCCCGTTGCAATGACAACTGTTGAAAGAGCATTTTGGCGTGAAGGTTATCAAGAATACACTTCGTAACCGAATGGAAGATGAATTTATGAATGATTGTTTGGTGACATACATTGAGCAAGACATTTTCGTAAAAGTTGAAAAAGAGGACATCTTGCAACATTTTCAAAATATGAAGCCTCGTAGGAGATTATTGTAAACAATTATTGTAGGTTATGACTTATGATGTAATACAACTATTTTAATGTGTCTTTGTGATCGAAATATTTTGCGACTAATTTCTGCTATTAGTTTTCTTTGAATTTTTATGTATTTTTGGATAAAAAATTTACTAGTCGATTTTGACCCCTCTGTACCCAAATCCTGGCTATGTCACTGACTACATGTCGGAAATTGGTTCGGACGTGGGCCCAAAGTCAACAAGTTTTGGACCGTGTGATTAATTTGGACGACCGAGATTGATGATGGACTAATTTTGGAATTTTTCAATCCTAAATTAGCGTTTATTAACCTATATATGGAGGTTAAGGGGTTTGCCAAAGCTCAAAAGGAGAGAAGTCTATAGAAATCTAAGAGAAAATTCGTACTTTGCTCTTAGGCCTCGCTTTTCTAGACAGTCTGAAGAGAAGATCAGTTCGGGGAGTCTTCTTCTTCGTTCAGGGAGGTAATCATAGGGTTAGGTGAGTGATTTTATTGTGTATCTTCTTTTTTCTTATTTGAGATGGGTGAGGGGTTAAAATTTTTGGGGCAAAGGTTTCAAATTTTCAATAAGGTTCGCAGTATCGATATCAGAATCGGTATCAGACCATTCTTATGAGTATCGGGATCGACGGTATCGGCGGTTTCAGATCGGAGTATCAGAATTTTTGGTATCGAAAAGAAAATGATTATTAATAAATTATTAATATTTTAATTTTTTTTATTTTATACATTTAGGCACAATTTAAGTATTTTCAGCTGTTCCTTAGTAGTTTTAAAATTGAATGAATAGTTACCCTTACCGATTGATTTACATGCGATAGATAACGTTTCTTTTACATGCTTTTTAAATCTTACTATGCTTTTTACCCTTGTTGATTGATCTTTTTCATTCAATTTTCTTTGCCGAATTGACCGAAAAAGAGACCTCCAATGTCAGTATTGGTCGGTATCAGATATCGGCCAGTATCAGATCGGGATATGTCAAACTGTATCAGTATCGGCCGACACTGTAAACTATAACTTTCAACATATATTGTATTCAATCTTGTATTTTTGAAATATATAGATTGAGATTTGTCTAGGCGACATAGTCACCGAACATACACTGTATTTGATCCGTCTTTGTGCATATGTGAGATGGGGGTTTGTTATCTTCAGTTGAGTTGGCATCACTTCCGCGACGTTTTGGGGCCAACAATTGGTATTAGACCAATTTAATTTTGAGAGAAAAGATGCAATCATGTCTGCAGAGCAGATGAACACATGTATGATTATCCTCACAGGAGAAAATTGAGCGATCTGGATACCAAGGATGGATAGATATACTTTTGTATGGTATGTTGAGGGCGACAATGCCATCCGTCAGACAAATCTACTGCTGACTGGAAAAGATTAGATCGAAGGTTGTTGGATTCATCCACCAATGGCCGGACGATTCGGTATTTTATCATGTGTCCATGGAGAGTTCGGTAAAAACATTATGAAAGAAACTGTATTCGTACGAATCGATGACGACTGATAATAAGGTATTTCTTATTCTCTAACTCGTTAACTCGAAGTAAACGGAGGGTGTCTCAGTGGCACAACTGAACAAGATTTACAATATCATCAATCAACCGTCGGTGATGAATATCATGGTGATTGATGATGAGCTTCAGGCCTTACTGCTTTTGAGTTCTTTATCGGATAGTTGGGAGACGGTGGTGTCGGAGTTGTCATGGTAGAGGCAGTCAAAAGCAGTTTGTTCAATGAGGAGATCCGGTGTAAGCAGACATAATCGTCGCAGGAGTCCGCTCTGGTTGTTTTCAGCCGGAAGGAAAGACTCATGTCACAATCGTGAATAGAGAGTTCTTGGGATCTTGCGAGTGTGGACCGCAAGGAGGGATGCTATCATTATGACGAAAATGGACATTTTAAACGGAACTGCATGAAGCTAAAAAATGAGAAAGCTAAAGGTAAGGACGGCCATGTAGATTTCACAACTATGTGAAATTTCATGACCGCAACAACCAACGTAGAGGAATCTTGTGGCACGCATCATGATAGCGATTGGGTCTTGGACATGGGGACGTCATATCACGCCACTCTACGGAGGAGGATCTTCATGTCATACCGAAACGGTAGGTTTGGACGTGTGAAGATAGGCGACAAGGGAACAAAGTTGTGGGCATCGAGGACGTGTACTTGACAACAGAGTTCGACGAGAAGCTTGTTCTCAAGGGGGTTTGTCATGTACCGAGTTTGTGCTACAACTTGGTATCGGTAGGAAAGTTGGCAGATGATGGTTGTCGCAGTATGTTTGGAGGCAAAGTTTGAAAACTTACGAAGGGTTCTTAATTGCTGGCTCGAGGAGATATATGTTGTGGTATGTACAAGCTCAAGCTGCTGAGGTATACAGACGGGCCGCAGACATCAGATGGAGGCTCGAGGGATGTTCGACAGGAGTTTGTGGATCGTTGAGAATAGGGCTGAAAGTCGAACGAATGAGCTTAAACAAAGAGCGTTCGAACTTGGTTCGAGAAAACTATCGAACGAGTTTGAATCGAGCCGAGCTTAAGACCGAGCCAAAAAATGATGTTTGAACTCGGTTTGATTAGATAGTCGAAAGGATCGAGTTCGACTCGATTTAGCTCGCGAGCTCGGACGAACACGAACCGAGCCCGAGCCAAAACAGAGCAAAGCTCCATTAAATTTGTTGTAGCAAATTTGACATGGGACAAGGGCTGTTATCAGCATCATTGAACCATTTATATATATAAAAATTAATGCCATATGTAGGGGTGCAACTCGGGCGGGCTAAACCCGAACCCGATCGGGTAAACCCGTTAATGGGTTGGGTTAGGGTTGAAGATATTCGGGTTCGGGCTTGGGCTCGGGTTAAAATATTTGAACCCGATCAAAAATAGGGTTGGGCTTGGGTTCATGTGTTGGGTAACCCGAAGAACCCGAAACCCGACATACATATAATTTATATATATATATATATTGTTTCATACTACTTAAATAAAAAAGTCTAAACTATAATTTTTTTCACCCGAACTCTTCAATTTCTTGTCATAAATCTCATTTCAGTTTTATTTTGTAACGATTGAGGCTTGATTGCTATTTGATTATGCATTTAATATTACTCTTGTTTAAAATTATTTCAAATATCATATTAGAGTCCGATAAACCCGATGGACTCGATCCAACCCGAGCCCAACCCGATCCTCCGGGCTTGGTCTTGGGCTTCATATGTTGAACCCGAAGTCGGGTCGGGCTTGGGCTTGGGCTAGGCTTATGATCTATCGGGTTGGGCTCGGGTTGACCTCAAACCCGACCCAACCCGCCCGAGTTGCACCCCTAGCCATATGGGAACTTGGAAGTCGAAATTTGGATAAAAAGTAAGAAAAATTAATTGAGATCACAAAAAATCGTAGTAGTTTAGGAATCAAAGCGTCACCGAGGACCGAAGTTGAGAAATCAAAGAGTCCGTTCTTCCTTTCTCAAAGCGTCTGAATGGGAGAGAATAGAGGATCAGCAGCCCTACATGTTTAATTTAGCTGAGGTTTTAGGAAATAGGAATTGTAAATTATACTCATTTATTAGGGGCATCAGAAACTAGGAGACATACACTTAACGAGTACAGTTAGATTGACTCTTGGTCTTTCCTACCAGCTACTAGCCTACTATGATGTCATGATGAGGACCCATTGTGTGGACATGTGGCAATGTACTGTTACATTTCGTTTACTCCACACATTAAGTTCTCTCCACACATTATGATAATTCAAACAATATGTCAATTATCGTCCACTGACAACTATGTCATGTCCTCCAACTCCAAACAATATAAATATGATTAACCCAGCATTTGGTTTTTTATCACCTACTATTTTAATTATCACTAATATATTTTTCTAATTTCAGGATACTTTGATCAAGTAACTTAAACAAATTAAATAAACTTCGTCCAAGTCGACATAACTTGTTCAATATACATATATTAGGAAAAACAATTCTAATATGAGATACCGATTCGAGTTCAAACTCGTTCGCGAACAAGACCGAGTCGAACAACCTATGGTCGAACTCGGTTCAAACACCGCTTCGAACAAAAAAGAAACGATCGAGCTCGATATCGATCTGCCCACAAACGAGCTTTGAACCGAACTTGGACCGAGCCGAACACGACTTGTTTGAATCTTTTTGCAGCCCTTGTTGGGAACTTGTCGAAGGGTGTCTTCAAAATGATTTGAGAGACAAGGAGGATTCGGTTCGTCGAGACAAAGCAACGAATGGAGGTGCGTCAAAGATTGAGGATCAGTCTGTCGGTCCCATGGCAGCTGGTCGGTCTCTAGGTGGAGGTTGCTCTACATATATGTTTTTGATGACAGATGGTTTACTAAAGTTTAACGGAACGACATCAGTTCAGCAGTTCGAAGTCAGAGAGCAGATCAAGGAGCGCAACAAACTCAAGCTAAGACGGGTACATCTCCAATTGTACGGTTCACAGGGAGCTTGGGTCATCGACAACGTGCACATTGCATAATATTTTGCTTACGGATGCATGTTTACGGAGGAGCTTCAATGTCTGACACGAACATGGGCAAGTTCAGAAGCTTAAATCTCGAGGGAACGACACCGTCTGCTTGGTTGGGTTAGCCAAGCGTCAAGAAGCTCGACGGAACATGAGCATGTTCTGGTGGGAGACAAAAGTTGGAAATAGATAGCCAAGGCTTACGGTGAGGCAGATGGTTAGGGACATCAATGTTGGTTGAGTTATTATTGTCGGCGAGAGCTCGGTCGTTAAGGAGGTGCTATACATGGCAGCTATCGTCGATATGGTGGTCGAGGAGTTGGAGACGAAGGAAGGTGTAAAGCAGTCCGGGAGATTCGAGACCAATGACGAGGGGGAGCAGAAACTCTGTTGCGGGACGACATGTATGGAGTGCAGTTGAGGAGCCATAGGGTCAACACCTCATCAGACTGGAGGGGGAGTGTGTTGGGGTTTTGGCCTCTATTCGAGGCGTGTGGAAGGACAGTTTGGATGTCTTGAAGACGATAGAGGATAGGTGGCTGACCGGGGCTTAAACTGAGCCAAAACAACAGTGGAGGTAATACCAATTTTAGGTACTTTGTTTCAGAACCTATTCTGAGGGTCTGATGGTACACTATAATACCAACGGTATACTGCAGTATATCTCAATGGTATACTGCAGTATACCGCATGTCGGAAATTGGTTCAGACGTGGGCCCAATATCAGCAGGTTTTTGAACCGTGTGATTTAATCTGGACGACCATAATTGATGCTGGACTGATTTGGGGATTTTCAATCCTAAATTAGGGTTTCTTAACCTAAATATAGAGGTTACGGGAGGTTGCCAACAAGAAGCTCAAACGGAGAATGTCCGTACTTTGCTCTTAGGGCTTGCTTTTCGAAATAAATGTGAAGGGAATATCTGTTCCGGGAGTCGTCTTTTTCGTTTAGGGAGATCATCACAGGGTTGGATGAGTGATTTCATAGTGTATTTTCTTTTCTTTTTCTTATTTGAGATTGGTGATGGGTTGAACTTGGGGGCAAAGTGTTCAACATATATTGCATTAAATCTTATATTTTTTTGAATATATATATATGAGAATTTATCCAGCTACCAGTCACCGAACATATACTGTGTTTGATTTTTTTGGGTGTTTGCATGAGACGGGAGTTTGTTATCTTCAGGTGGGTTGGCATCGCTTTCGCGATATTTTGGGACCAACAATAAGTATACCTTAATACAAGGTTTCCGAAGCAAAATAATTCCAATATTGCCTTTTGTTTTGGGATACATTCATCCAGAGAACAACTTCCTTTTGTCAAATATTTAGTAAACATTTGTTGATGGATTTAGTCTTGGAATTGTTGAACATTGAGAAAATGGAAGCATACTACTTTGAGTTAATTGAATAAAAGTAAATGTTGATTCAAGTGTCAATCCTTATATTGTTATTGTGATAAACCTGCAAAGTCATAAATATGTTTTTGCAGGTCTCAATAAAATAGAACCCTTTAAAATTGTTCTTTTATTGGAAAATTTTTGGTTATTGTTCTTTTCTACATCATGTTTTGTATACTAATTATTGTTATATAGTCCAGGAATTTCACTCCAAGACTAACTTTTCAGTTTACTTGTGTGCATGTTATAGCTGCCTCTGAATGTTGCATTTTGAATAATATTGGGACCGCTTAGTCGAATTAATATCAAAGTGAAATAGCTTGGATGCATGTAAACGGATGGCATCATTTGCGAGTACTCGTCAATCAATTTTTTGATGAATATCCAGTACTCAATGCTAATGTATTTTTTGAATCAAGTAGATGCACATTACCTATAAAACATTTTAGTTTTATGTGGTTGATAAAAATTCAACATAAAAGAAAGTGTGAATCTTATTTTCATATATTTTCTAAATTAAAGAAAATTTAATTCATAATTTTTAAGAATAATTTGAAGGTGAATATTTTCAGAAGCCACGAAAGTTCCGATCTATATGGGCGTAAATCTCAATTGATCTTCTTGAATTTCTTTGCCTTATTTTTCTTGGTGCAGCATATTAATAGCAAGAGTGGTCCACTGAATAAGTTTTTTTTACTTGTTTATAATCCAAAACAGTAATGCCTAATTCAATGGCCTGAGATGTTATTTATGGACAAGTTTGTGTATGCTTGTCTTAACTGGGTTAATAATAGGTACGAATTGCACCATTTATTGTCACCTGCATGAAGATTCCACAAGTTGTGTCAGCTAAAAGAGTTGATACTCTCTACAATACATACTTTTAGCTGACACTGAAGCATGAAATGAACCAATGATCACTTTTGGCATTGCAAACAATTTCCATGTAACACATATCATTCAATATAAACACTTAACTGTATTCATAACCATATACTGTAGGCATATGTCACTGTGGTTGACACTTATCTCACTCTTGACGAGGATGAGGCTAGTGAATGTTGACCAGGAGAACGAAATAGTAAGATGTTAGAAGTCATAATCTTCTAGGAGGCACAAATTTCAGCAAGAATTGTGATTCGGCAGTTCTTAGTTAGGAGCAACTTAGGAGCTTGTTTTCCCAATGATAGAAGCTTATTTCCCCGGTGATGGGAGCTGATTTTTCTGGCGACGGGAGCACTTCCCTTAACATGACTAGAATTTTAAAAGAACACCAAAAAATTGAAAAAAAAAAGTTAGGAATTTTTTTAATACATGTTCATCAAAGTAACAAGAAACTAAGGTTACTTTGAACTTTATAAATTCTAGTAAGTTTTATGATATCAATAAATTTTGATAACAATAATCAATAAACATAATTTATTTATTAGCGCACGTTTCCATCACGTTTTCAACTTTAGACTCTTATTTTCAACTTTAGACTCTTCTAAGTAGTCGCGCTTCTCTGCTTCCACTTTTGCCTTTGGCTTCTAAGGGGCTGTTTGGTTGCCCGGGGGTCGCATGAAAGTGGCTTGGAAAAGTGGGTTTGCTTGTAACTGCTGGGTTTTGCAGCATTTGGTTTGGGGCCTGTTTGGTTCGTTGTAGCTCCCCGAAAATGTGAAAGTGGCACTTTCCACATCCTGTAATACATGACACTTGCAATGCATTTGAGTTTCCCAAATGCGTTTGGATACATTGGATTTTGTCCCCACGCAAGTGGAGTTTCAATATATTGTGTTTGGATACCACTTAAAAGTGTAGATGAGAAATAAATAGTTGACTTTCAATGTTTGGATTAACAATGAAAGTGAAAGTTGGTTGGAGATATGCTTACCTTGGTAATCTTACCCAATTTGTAAACTGATACTCAAACAACATATATAATTGATACTAAACAAATGAAACAAATACTTCATAGTCCAGAATCATATCCAGGCATCATATACTCAAAAAACTGAACCAACATAGCCCAAAAGATTGAACCTACATAGCCCAGTGTATCATTCACAAACTGATACTTCACAAATGAATATGAAGAATGTATCATTCAAAAACTGAACCAACATAGCCCAGTGTATCATTCACAAACTAATACACAACAAATAAAAATGTATCATTCCAAAACCGAATCAACATAGCCCAGTGTATCATTCACAAACTTTCATTGTTTAATGAACAGACTCCTGTGAGGGCCAACAAATCAGCAGACTCATATATGTAAGTGCCAACATTCACAAACAGATACACAAGAAATGAAGAATGTATCATTCAAAAGCTGAACCAACATAGCAGCAGACTCATATATGTTTGGGCTCAGAGAACTAGCCAAGAAGCTGTAACGTGGATTATAAATAAGTATCATAGAACACATGACACAGAGATACAAGAAATTCAACAAAAATCAACCAAAGCTAGCATGAAACATGTAGTAGTATTATAGAAAGAAACATATTGATACTCAAAAAGTCATATCATAGTTGGAAAATATCACTGATACGAAGTGAAATATTCAACCAACATAGCCAAACAGCTGATACTATTCCCAAACCAAAAAAATTAATACCCACTTAACCAACATAGCCAAAAAACTTGTCATATGTAAACTGATACTCATCTGTGAACTCAAATCTGCACAGGAAAGAAAAAGCACAACAACAATTGAAGGGAATAAGAAATCTTCCAAAAAAATCCTTTCCCCCAGCTTAAGGGAATAAGAAATCTTTCAAAAAAATGATACTAAAAAAATCTGGAGTGTATCACCTTCCTCTGATACAAAAAAACTGAAGTGTAGCATACCAAAAACCAGGACTCCTCTTGGTCCCCATTTGCAAAAAAAAGCAACATAGCCCAGCATATCATTGAAAAACTGATACTCAAAATGAGCAGATATGTGTCCTCATCATAGCCTAGTCTATCACCTTGCATATATCAAAGATAATCACAAAACTGAACAAACTGAAAACCAACTATAAACTGAACAAACTCAAAAAAACTGAACAACCTAAAACCGATTGCTATAAGAAAATGAAACTTCTTCCAGACCAAATATAAACTGCAGATACCCAAATATAAACTGCAGATACCCAAATATAGAAACTTCCACAAATTAGGTCTTCAAAAAATGAAACAAGCCTTCGAAAACCAATAATGCAAACTGCAGTAGGCCAAAAAAACTTAGCCCACATCATTAAAAGGATATTGTAGTAATTGGCTCAAAGGATTCACCATCCCACTCATCATCGCCAATTTAAAAACTTGACTACCTCCATCCATCACCAAATTGGTGGGAGAGGCCATCCAGTTTTGGTTCTCATCGTGGGGCACCTTCCTCATTTGTGTTGTCGGGACGGATGTATGTTTTAGACTCAAAGGTTGCCCCCTCATCATTGTCTAAAACTTGGCTACAAGTTGGCTACCTCCATCAATCACCAATTTGGTAGGGGAGGCCGTCAACTTTAGCTTCTAATATAGGTTCCACTTTCATATTTCATTCAAAGACAACCCCTGCAAACAAAGGTTACATAAACATTGTCATTATATGCACGAGTAGCTTTATGAGGCAGCATGTTTGGCCCAAATTACAAAATAGACTTTGTTCTACATAATAGACTTGGCCTACATAATATAGGTCCGGACAAAAATTGAAACAAGTAACGTAAGAAAATCCAACAGAGCAATAATGGCCGTTGGGTGGCCATTAACTACATCTTCTCTCTTAGGACCAGTTCGTCGATCCCTATCATTCGAGTGGAAGTAACCCCTAGCCTCCTCATAATCATGGCACTTGAAATAACAAGCGCCTTTAAATCCATTCACTTGCATGTAACATTCATCCCAGGTTGTGTACACTCCTAGCTTTCTTTCTTTCAAAACAACGTAGTATGACATGCTACAAAGATTTCAAACATTATTAAAACATATAACCCTATTAAAACTGCATGGAGTGACATATGAAACAACACTTGAATCATTGAAATATGAAACATTGACTGAAATATCACAAAAGGATAGCAGTAGTTCATGCTACAGTAGTTCATGAAAAATGAAACTGCATTGAAATATGAAACAACACTTGCATTAGTAGGACAACATTAGTTCTTACTGCTGTAACAAAATATCACAAAAGGACAGCAGTAGTACATGCTGCAGCATTAGTAGGCCAGTAGTTAGCAAATATTACAAAAGAGCAGCAGTAGTTCATGCTGCATTAGGCAATTTGTGACCAAATATTACAAAATAAAAGCAGTTGCATCATGGTTTTAAAGCATTCAACATAAGCCACTTGTGAGCACTTCATGCAAGACTAGTTGTCTTGCATGAAGTTGTCTAGCCATGCCCTTTAGAATTTCTCGGGCAACCCTATGAACTTGTTTGCTTCAAAGTTGTCCGTGCAAAAAAAATTGTAGGCATTCATCAAAACATTGGACTCATATCCCTATAAAGCAAATAGTTGAGCACCCATATTCGCTATGGGGCTCTTGAACCCCGTACTAAGGGCCTCCGCCATTGAAGTAACACTCCCCACCAATTGACTTATAGCTTCATTTTCCACATTACCCTCTCTACGACGTTTTCCACTAGTGGATTTTGTAGATTGGGAGGTCATAGCGTTATGTTGTGAGCCACTAGGAGGAGGAGTATCTACATCAACGCACTCCCTTGGTCCCCATTTTGTGTTGAGGTCGTTTGTTTTGTCCCCTCTTGCATGATCATCTCCGCATACAATTTGCAACAAATCAAAGTTTCTAATAGGGACGTTCACCCATTGGGCTAGTTTGGATTTGGCCTGCGCAAGTAAAAATCAGATTTAGTTATATTAAAATCTGAAATTATAAAGTCACATATTTAGTAAGAAAAACATAACTACCTTCTTAAGATCCTCGTGTGTTTTCTCATCCAAAATGACCATCCTAAGATTCTTATTCCATCCGGCTCCCGAAAAATCTTTGGCCTTCAAAATATCTAGCCACTTAGACTTCCAACCACGCAAATGATTTTGAACATTGCTAACGCTATATGAAGTACCAAACTTGGCATTCACTATAGCACATACAAGTGTGTAGTAACTGTTTCTGAAGGCTTTGTCACATTTTTTTCCCTCTTCGGCCTCCCTAGCAAGAACCTTCAGAAGTTTCTCCGTATGTTCATCCTCCCAACGCTTATTGGGCGTTCCTTCATGTTTTGGAACATTCTTACCCGCACTATTCGATGGCTTCTTTGGTTTGCTTTTTTGAGGAGATTCAACTTGCTCCTCATCGTGTCCTTGTGGATTAGATCCTTGGCTAACAACAAAGGAATACGAATCCATAAAAGGGTCAATATTACCTCCCCAATTTATGTCGGGCATTGGATTTACAATTGGATGGATGGGATTCGGTTGTGTCACCCGCTCTTGTCCTCCTTCGGTTGTGTCACCCATACTCGTACCAAGTGACCTCCTCTTTGTTTGAGGAGGTACAAAAGGGCTACCGGCATGTGATTGAAAGTGTATGTAGTTGGGAAAGTTGTCACGCATCTCACATGTTAACATGTAGAATGAAACCCATTGCCAAAGAGTACAAACAATATATTACTTTTAAGTTATTACAGAAGACCAGTACAAGAAACTGCTAGTAATACAACATATGCCAAAAATATCACAAAAAAACTGCTACTAATATCAATTCACGCTAACAAAAGAAACTTGGATTTTGTAACACTTATACCCTACCATGTCCAGTACAGTAATCATGCCACATGTGTTGTGCAATCTGATCACGCATGTCTTCCCAAGCCTTTTTCACATTTCGTTGGACTTGCGTACTAGTTTGGGAGTATTGTTCATACTCGAACAAGTTGTCCTCCGTGACTTCCTTCTCACCTAAATACGGTTCATCCACAACTAACTCGTCTTTAGGATCAACTCCAAGTATGTAGTTGTGCAGCACACAACAAGCAAGTACAATATCAACTTGTGTTTCAAAGTCATGGAATTTTTTCTTCCCTAGGATGCAGAATCGATTCTTGAGGGTGGCAAATGCGCATTCAATTTTGCTACGCAACTTAGAATGCCTATGGTTGAACAGTTCTTTCGCATTGGTAGGGTGACGATCCCTCTTAGGATTGAAGTAGTACCTAACTCCACGATAAGGGGCAATGAAACCCGGCATTGTAGTGTAGCCAGCATCAGCCAAGTAACACTTTTCTATACGTAAAAAAGCGTCAGGCATGAAATTGTAAGATTTTTTATTTAGTATATGGTAGTGAATGCTTCAATCTATTTACCTGCAATGACCTTCAGGCCATGCGGAGATGGCCTAGAAAGGACATCCTTTAAAATTGTCATGTGAAGCTGGCCTAGAATCCCGTCCGTCCAATTGTAAATCCAATGCCCGACATAAATTGGGGAGGTAATATTGACCCTTTCATGGATTTCTATTCCTTTGTTGTTAGTCAAGGATCTAATCCACGAGGGCACGATGAGGAGCAAGTTGAATCTCCTCAAAAAAGCAAACCAAAGAAGCCATCGAATAGTGCGGGTAAGAATGTTCCAAAACATGAAGGAACGCCCAATAAGCGTTGGGAGGATGAACATACGGAGGAACTTCTGAAGGTTCTTGCTAGGGAGGTCGAAGAGGGAAAAAAATATGACAAAGCCTTCAGAAACAGTTCCTACACACTTGTATGTGCTATAGTGAATGCCAAGTTTGGTACTTCATTTAGCGTTAGCAATGTTCAAAATTATTTGCGTGGTTGGAAGCCTATGTAGCTAGATATTTTGAAGGTCAAAGATTTTTCGGGAGACGAATGGAATGAGGATCTTAGGATGGTCATTTTGGATGAGGAAACACACGAGGATCTTTAGAAGGTAGTTATGTTTTTCTTACTAAATATGTGACTTTATAATTTCATATTTCAATATAACTAAATCTGATTTTTACTTGCGTAGGCCAAATCCAAACTAGTCCAATGGGTGAACGTCTCTATTAGAAACTTTGATTTGTTGCAAATTGTATGCAGAGATGATCATGCAAGAGGGGACAAAACAAAGGACCTCAACACAAAATGGGGACCAAGGGAGTGCGTTGATGTAGATACTCCTCCTCCTAGTGGCTCACAACATAACGCTACGACCTCCCAATCTACGAAATCCACTAGTGGAAAACGTCGTAGAGAAGGTAATGTGGGACATGAAGCTATAAGTCAATTGGTGGGGAGTGTTACTTCAATGGCGGAGGCCCTTAGTACGGGGTTCAAGAGCCCCATAGAGAAGATGGATGCTCAACTATTTGCTTTAGAGGGATATGAGTCCAATGTTTTGATGAATGCCTACAATTTTTTTTGCACGGACAACTTTGAAGCAAACAAGTTCATAGGGTTGCACGAGAAATTCCAAAGGGCATGGCTAGACAACTTCATGCAAGACACAACTAGTCTTGCATGAAGTGCTCACAAGTGGCTTATGTTGAATGCTTTAAAATTATGATGCAACTGCTTTTATTTTGTAATATTTGGTCACAAATTGCCTAATGCAGCATGAACTACTGCTGCTCTTTTGTAATATTTGCTAACTACTGGCCTACTAATGCTGAAGCATGAACTACTGCTGTCCTTTTGTGATATTTTGTTACAGCAGTAAGAACTAATGCTGTCCTACTGATGCAAGTGCTGTTTCATATTTCAATGCAATTTCATTTTTCATGAACTACTGCAGCATGAACTACTACTGTCCTTTTGTGATATTTCAGTCAATGTTTCATATTTCAATGATTCAAGTGCTGTTTCATATGTCAGTCCATGCAGTTTTAATAGGGTTATATGTTTTAATAATGTTTGAAATCTTTGTAGCATGTCATACTACGTTGTTTTGAAAGGAAGAAAGCCAGGAGTGTACACAACCTGGGCTGAATGTTACATGCAAGTGAATGAGTTAAAGGCGCTTGTTATTTCAAGTGCCATGATTATGAGGAGGCTAGGGATTACTTCCACTCGAATGATAGGGATCAACGAACTGGTCCTAAGGGAGAAGATGTAGTTAATGGCCACCCAACGGCCATTATTGCTCTGTTGGGTTTGCTCTGTTGAGTATCAATATGTTTCTTTCTTTCTATAATACTACTACTTGTTTCATGCTAGCTTTGGTTGATTTTTGTTGAATTTCTTGTATCTTTGTGTTATGTGTTCTATGATACTTATTTACAATCCACGTTACAGCTTCTTGGCTAGTTCTCTGAGCCCAAACATATATGAGTCTGCTGCTATGTTGGTTCAGTTTTTGAATGATACATTTTCATTTCTTGTGTATCTGTTTGTGAATGTTGGCCCTTACATATATGATTCTGCTGATTTGTTGGCCCTTACAGGAGTCTGTTCATTGAACAATGAAAGTTTGTTAATGATACACTGGGCTATGTTGGTTCAGTTTTGGAATGATACATTCTTCATTTGTTGTGTATTAGTTTGTGAATGATACACTGGACTATGTTGGTTCAGTTTTTGAATGATACATTCTTCATATTCATTTGTGGACTATCAGTTTGTGAATGATACACTGGGCTATGTAGGTTCAATCTTTTGGGCTATGTTGGTTCAGTTTTTTGAGTATATGATGCCTGAGTATGATTCTGGACTATGAAGTATTTGTTTCATTTGTTTAGTATCAATTATATATGTTGTTTGAGTATCAGTTTACAAATTGGGTAAGCTTACCAAGGTAAGCATATCTCCAACCAACTTTCACTTTCATTGTTAATCCAAACATTGAAAGTCAACAATTTATTTCTCATCTACACTTTCAAGTGGTATCCAAAGACAATATATTGAAACTCTCCACTTGCGGGGGGACAAAATCCAATGTATCCAAACGCATTTGGGAAACTCAAATGCATTGCAAGTGTCATGTATTACATGATGTGGAAAGTGCCACTTTCACACTTTCGGGGAGCTACAACGAACCAAACAGGCCCTAAGAGTAAGATGCTGGAGAAGATTGTGTATATGATGACGATTCATTGACCTGGAGGATGGATGCCAGAGGTACGAAGATCTGACTAAGAACGATTTAATACTGGTGCTAAGAGGACTACAAAAAGAGAATACCATCATCCACTAGTTATGTGGCAAGTCATCCATCCTGTGGAAGGAGAATGGAAAGATGGGAGTTAGATCGAAGAAAATGAGGCTTACAAATCGAAAAATGATTTCATCATGCACGTTAATGATGATGATCTCTAGACTTTTTCTTTGGGTAGCCAGCTATAGTCCTAACATGGATAAACATCTACCTACTTTTGCTTTTACTCCTGTGCTCTGTTTATCCCAATTTATTTGACCAATTTGATGTTGTTTACATATTTCATGTGCGCGCCACTTTGATTAATCACACGCCTTGTTTTATGCCTCACTCCTAGGCCTCGAGTGGCCTTTGCGTCTCAAGTGCGCCCTAACATTTTTTAAACTAATTAGTCTCACAGTTATTTTTGTTTACCTAGTTTGATTACTTGTCAACATTACAGTGTTTGCAGTGGGTTTTATTAGTGCAAACGACACAAGGAGGTACTGCATTTTATTTCAGCTCAGCCTAAGATCACAGTTGCCTCTACTTTGAAGAAGAATGCAAGGTACGTAAGGCTAATTTATTTTGGGGATATCTTGTTGAAGTAGGAGAGAGGTATTTAAACACTCTTAGTGTAGGAGAAGAGAGTAGTACTTAATAAACTAAAAAGTCTTTTTATTCATCTCACTTGGTCCAAAAGTGGAACATACATGGATATTTATAGGACCTAAAGACTATTCTAGACTTGAGATATTTTCAATGAAATATCTAGATATTTGTTTACTTATCTAGATTTTTCCTATGCCAATATCTAGATACTTACCTTCATCCCCAGATTTTTTTTTTTACAGATATATTTGTACATAGATTTTCCTAGAAGTCTAGAATTCTCTAGATATTGTAATAGACTTTTCTTAGATTAAAAGTTTTAGAATATTATGCAAATTTGTTTACAAACTTTTATCCATTATCACTTTTCTTCACAATACTGGAACTGCTTATGGCATTTTAAAAAAAAAAACTGGCTTTAGCAGTTTGTGTCCAGCATCACATACATTGCATCTGTCCACAATCCAGTCCCTATCCAAGTCAAAGGCCAGGATGCTGATGGATAAGAACTGACTAGATTCTGCTGCATAACCTCCAGGAGCATGGTAGGTGCTGTCTGCCTCCCTGTAGTAGTATGACAGGCACATGGATTATGGTTAAAGGTTATTTTAGGGTTGAGGTTGATTCTTGTAGGATTCTTCAGCACAGTATCTATATTTGTAACATAGTTTTCACTATGGACAGATATGATACGGTTGATACTGATACGATTTGATATGTTTTACTTTGATACCGATTGCTATCTATTCTATGTTGGGGACAAAAGAAAATTAAACGAAAAAATAAATAGTATAATAAGGTTGTAAAAGCATCTAAAGGAAGAAAACTATCGTAAGTAAATCAATCTCCTAGTTTGACTTTTTTATATTCACTTTTAAAACTATTAATAAATGCATGTAAAATATTTTTTTGAACTTTTAATAGTTTATTTGTTTTTCAATGCCGAAAAATCTAATACTCCGATCGATGCCATCTCAACGAAAGGTTTCATATCAAAACTACGAACCTTTGATCTGTAGAATGCTGGGCGATGGTCCTCCCAAAGTATATAGAATAGAACAAGGATGTACTATGAGCTAACTTTAACTCAAAAGGATTGTAGTGTAGTGGTTATCATGTTAGTCTTACACATTAGAGGTCCTTAATTTAAATCTCATTGGCAATACTTTTTTTTTTTGTTATATTTACTTTATTTTAGTTGCTTAATTTTTTTTTTCAACATTATGTTAGGGGTTGCATTCAGGGGCGGCCCGGAGGAGGGGCAGACAGGGCTTGCGCCCTGGGCCCCAAATCCTAAGGGGCCCCATTTTTTTTTTTTTAAAGTTAGTAATAGTAATAAATAATAAAACATTGTTACTTTGATTTATTCTTCAAAGTGCAAGGTCCGAAGAAAATAATTATAGCAATTCAACAAATAAGGCATGGTGCTTGGGAATTGGATAGCCGTCCGACTCTCTAATTTCAAAGAAAAACTAGTCTTCCTATCGTTTCAGATTTCCTTTTGTATTTTAGAGGAAAAAAAAGTTCTTTACGTTACTTTCGATTCCAGATGACCAACAAGTAGTTTTTTTTTTAATTATTCATTTTGATTCTATCTTTATTCTCTCTTTTGCTTATAATTGAAACACAAAATTTATAGTTTTTTTTTCAATTTCTTCTCCTAGAATCCTTAAAAAGGATTCCTTGATGTAAGACTACGCGAAGAAGGCCATGATGTCTCTCTCTCTCTGGCCTCTACTTGAGCCTTGACCCGAAGAGAAGACGAAGATGTGAGATAGAGGTAGCAATGTGAACCTGATATTTTAGCAAGTCTTTTATTTTGAGAATTGAAATATTTTTTAACTTTTATTCCTCGTGATTTTGGCTTTATTATATTTTTTTTAGTTCCCTCTGTTGTTAATGACTGAGGACAATATCTCTTTGCCTCCCTTCTTTTCAATGAGGAGTTCTATTGATGTAGTTTACTTTTCGAAAGTTCCAAGTTATATTTACATATAATCTACTTTGCATGGACACAAGCACTGACTTGAAATTTTGCATCTTTTAAAAATTAGGATACATATTATTTGTATTAGATCTTCGATCTTCCTTCGTAATCTCTCTGTTTATGCACATTTTTATAGTAACTAAGTTTCAGTCAGCTTCTGTAGTATATTTAGCTTACTACGTGTTGTAAGTTATAATTGATCTCATGTTGGTGTTGAATACCGACGAGCCGATGGCGATGAGTCTTTTTCGTTTATCTTTGCACTTAAGATTTCACACTTAAAATTATACGTTGTTCCTAGTGTTGAATATCTTTTCATAATCTTTGCATTTAAGATTTCACAATGATTTGGTTTTCAAACTGAAATGTTTTGTAGCTTTTGTTCCTCTTGTAATTTTTAATCCTCCTGATTTTGATTTTTTTTTTTTTTAATTATGTTTCTTAAGTTTCTCTATTGTTGATAAATTAGGCAAACAAGTCCATATATCTCAATTCTAGTACTGAAAAAACATAAACAAGAAATGTTAAATAACATGTTGCATCGGAGAATTTTTTTTTAAAACTACAAAAGTAATAATTACCATTTGCTAGGATATATTCCTGATGCAAAATTTAAGGTTAGCTGGCATAAATCAGGCCTCAATTTAAAAGGGTTTACTTTGGTTTATTGTATCATGCAATTTTTTTTTTTGATATTTTATTTCTAATATTCTTTTGAAGAAGGGGCATCATTTTATATTTCGTTCTGGGCATCAAAATATTTCGGGCCGGCCCTAGCTGCATTTTGGGAGTTCGTCTTGGGGCCCATGAGCTCAGGCCCGCCCTGGTTCAGCATTGTTACCAAAGTGTATAATGGCTCAAGGGGAAGACTTTGAGAATTGGCTTTTATTTCTGTGGTTCGCCTCTTGAGAATTGGCTTTTATTTCTGGAGCTCAGTTCCCGTAAGGGAATGTTTTGTAAACATGAACAAATCATGGATTAAAGTTCATGGGTTAAAGTGTGTTTCAGGCCTGACCAGGCCCAGTGTTGACCAAGCTTGACTGATCTTGGGCAGGTCGGGCTTAGGCCGAGGAGGAGATGGGCCGGACTCTCCTGGACTTTTGGAAACCCAAACCTAGCCTGGACCCGGACCTGGATAGGAGTGGGCCAGGCCTGACTGAGTTGGAGTGGGGTCGGTTCAAGGCTGGGTCTAGGGTGGCCGGTTAAATAAAAAAAAACCAGTTCTGATAAATTTTGAAAAAAAAAATGGAAATGCCAGGTTCTAGTAAATTTTGAAAATTGATTTTTTTTTTTTTTTTCCAAAAAACTACCAAAAGTTCGGAAAAAAAAAAGATTCGGTTATGGACCGGCCTAACCTGGGTCATAGATCGGGCCGGTCTGTGCTAGGTTGACCGGGTCGGATGTGACAAACCCGGTTCGATCCGCATCTTGGACCGGACCGGTCGGGTCGGGCTATCGAGCCCCAAATGTAACCCAACTCGAACCCGGGTATGTCGTGGGTTGGGCCTGGTCGGCCCGTTGATCGTGCCTTGGTTGACCCAGATCAGATTTGATCGAATCGGACCGGGATCGGATTTCCGGTCGCCCAGCCCATTTAACATCTTGAGTCATGGATTTGAAGATTTCGTAACTTTGAAGCCAAGTCTAAGAAATCCTATGTTTGGTTGGACCTGTATTTGGAATTAGAAAGTATGTAATGATTACTTTTCAAATCTTTAATCAGGATTTGGAGTGTCAACATAATCTAATCCAATCCAGATTTTTGGGAGGGAGAAAGCATGATTTGGATTTTTTTCCCCCCTACAATTTTATTGTTCTATTAAATATTTAGTTATCACTAAACAATAATTAATTCAAATAGGATATTTAATTAATATAATTTATTAATTAATATAATTAAAAATCAAATATATAATATTAATAGGTAATTATAAATTTAGGTAGATAGCGAATTAATATGCACTATTATATTATTATTTAATTAGATAATTAATTAAAACTGAAATAATTTATTACTACTTAAATTAATCAATTAATTTTCAAGTTATAATTAACTAATAAATAACTTTGTTCACATTAATCATAAGTACTTAGTAATTATAATTACTAGTTAATCATAGTATTTTGTTAATTAGATATTTAATATTTAATGATAATTAATTAATCATAATAATTATGATCATTAGTAAACCTTAATATCAGCTAATTAATAACTTTATAAAATTATAATATTTAATTAGTTACCATAATATATAAAAATATTAATTGTTTATACTATTAGTGAACCATAATATGTTTTTTTGTAAATACATCCTACTATTGAAATAAAGAACTTGGATTATGTCTACTTTCAATGTCGAATTTTTAAGTTTACTTTTGATCCAAACTTATGAAATTATAAATTCATGATTTAGACCAAAATTCAAATCTGACATTCTAAAATCTAAATTCAAATCCACTTTATAGTTACTAAACATGACCGAATTTCTGATTTCTTGTTTCTGAACCAGAGGAAATTAGGTGAGAAGTGATGCATACTATATGTTTCCTTGCTCAAAGTCTTTGCATTAGTCTGTCAACGTACGTGTAAAGAACACTGTAATTGTATCTAATTTTCTTCAAGTTTAGGTTTAATTTCCAAAGCTCGAGGAGTAGCACCTCAGCTCTGTCCTGCTAATAAACGTTGTGGATATTTTTGGAAGCGGGAGGACACATAATGCTGCAGCTGCTTGCTGAGTGGAATGCATGACAGGAGTGCTAAAGCTGCTTGCTGACTGGAATGCATTACAGGCCGACAAAATTTCGGATCTGGACGCTAAGGATAATTTTCTAAATCCAACGCGACCTGCAAAAGATTGAGATTGTCAATGATCTTTCAGAACTGACTTCCAATAAAAATTAAGGACGACCAAAATTAATTTTGGCTAGGACAATCCATCTCCGGGCTGGCCATGATAATTGTTAGTCCCTTGGCGAACAATCGATGGAAAAAACACGATTTCAGAAACAATTGTAAAGACAATGTTTCCAGCAACAACACCCTAAAGAAGGTGATGTTGTATTACGAGAATCTAAAAAGATTTCGTAATTTTTCTCGAAGGCAACTGAACCGTTAACTTCTAAAGAGAAGTCACAGTATTCTCGAAGGCAACAGAGGAAGAAGAAAGCTTGCTGGGGTGAAAGATCACCGGCGCTCAAAGCTATATCCGCCTTACGGACAAGCCTCCAGGAACCAGCAAGTTCGAAGAGAACTTAAGAACGCTGGCCAAAAATATCGACTCCTCGGAATAGCAGCAGCACTTCTCTCTCTCTGGAAAATTTCTGAATATTTTCTGTAACCTTGGAGAGAGGAGATGCATCTGATATTATAGGCACGAGATGGGCTTTTCAAATTCTGAACGCACGCCCTGGTTTAATGCCAGATCCGGATTTTCTGGATCTGAGCCATTTCCGGATCTGAGCCCACAAGACCCGCGGACGTTATATAATTTGAACAGTCCACTTGACCCGCTCGACCCGCTCGACCCGTACGACCCGTATGCTCAGTACGCTCCGTACGTTCCGTACGCCCCGCTCGCCACGCAGGGCCGCGCAGAGGCTCGCGCACGAGCGCAACTAAAGCGCACAATGCGCCTTGCGACGAGCTGTCGTGCTAAGTGCAAAGTGCCATCAAAAAGCCACATTAAGCCTCAAAAGTCCATTAGTCCAAGCCCGAGCCCGAGTCCGAGTCCGAGTCCGAGTCGCTAAGTCCCTTCGGGGCTTAGCTCCAATAGATTTAAATCTATTTTTATTTGGCCAAAAGTTGGTTTCTTATTCTCACCTCTATGTAAAATTCTCCCACATGGCACCCTCTATTGGGCCTCAACCCATGTGCATCTCTTTATTCCTTCATGAGTAATATATAGAGATACATATTGGTGTGATTTTCCGATGTGGGACTATTTTTTAACAATAGAATGTTGTGAACACACACAACACATAGAATAAAACACCAACAATCCCCCACATATCTCTATATATATGAGTTAAGCGTTCCACATAATAACTGTCCATTATGCATTAGGATAGATGTCGCTGACGACTTGAATCTTCCCGCATGGGATGAACAACAGTATGCTACAAGAATGGACTACGCCTTGAATTCTGTACCACAGCTGTAATTTTTTCCCACTCACATAACGTAGTTATCTGTGCTTCTGGCTGCACATTAAAGGCCTTGTGCCAGCCTGGATTTCAATGTATGTATTTTGGGCGTCTACACATTTACCCTCAAGAGATGGCCTGATATCTCTTTGTCCATACACTATAGGTGAGTTCTTTATTAAAGAGACATGGCATGAAGTGTCCAACGCTTCCTTTGCGGTGCTACGTCGCTATGACATGGCCTTAAGCCGAGGACCTTACCCCGAATCACCGGGAACCTCATCGTAGTGTCATACTACCCGTAGCATGAGGTCTAGCCCCTTTGTAGTGCCAAACTACCCAGCATGAAGCCTTACGCTTCTGTGCGGTGTTACGCCGCTACGACATGGCTTGCAAGGCCGAGGCTTTATCCCTAGCCGGGTTTACCTCATTGTGGTGTCGTACCACCCGTAACATGAGGAACACCTCCTCTTTGTAGTGCTGACTACATCCCTCTTTAATTCAATATACAGCATTAGGCCAACTGCCTATTTGCGGTGCTACGCCGCTGTGACTTGGCTAACATAGCCGATGATTTACCTCCTTCGAGAACCTCATGGTGGAGTCACCGCCACACATAGCATGGAGTCACACTCCTTGTAGTGCTGTGCTACCATGCTTCCTGTAAAGCATAACAGACCTTCACTCAGTCTGAGAACTCATTAAGGCATTATGCCATCCTTCCCACAGGATCAATTTTCCGTAGAAAATTCATAGTAGACAACAGTGGTTCTGGGTCCGAAACCCTTCCATGTTCCGCAGAACAAGTACCCACTGTTATCTAATATTTTTCCAGTCAATTGTCCTCCCTTGAATCAAAAAATTAGATATCTGGTAGATTTCTCTTTGAACCAATAATATAAAATTTATTGATAGGATTATAATGACACAATATTAGAATGCCTTCAAACCCATCTTCCTTGCTGTGTCCTCGACCAGCTGTCGTTTGAGGCCTTTCGTGAACGGATCCGCCAGGTTCTCCTGACTCCGAACATCGATCACTGCAATGACGCCTCGTTTGATGAGATCGTTCACTGCTCTGTGCTTTAACCGCACAGTCCTCTTCTTTCCGTTAAAGAGTTCATTTGATGCTACTGCTGCTGCCGCCTGGTTGTCACAGTATATCGGGATTGGCGGTATCTGAGCTCCAACCACTGGAAGATCATACATGAGCTCCCGAAGCCACTCTGCTTCATCTGCAGCAGCATCCAATGCAAAGAATTCAGATTCCATGGAGGAGCGAGATAACATTGTCTGCTTCTTCGATTTCCACGATATAGCAGCTCCGTCCAAAGCGAATATGAATCCACCTGTAGAATACTCGCTCTCCACCTCTGAACACCAGCTAGCATCACTGAAGCCTTCCACTACTGACGGATCTCTGCTGTAGTATAGTGCAAATGTCTGAGTCTTTTTTAGATATCTCATAACACGCTTCACAGCGTTCCAGTGTTCAACGCCTGGGTTGCTAGTGAACCGACTCAGCATTTCCACCGCAAAAGCTATGTCAGGCCTTGTGGCAGTAGTAGCGTACATCAAGCTTCCGATGACGCTGGCGTACTCCAACTGCTTGACGCTTTCTCTCGAATTTGGCTCCAGCTTCTGATCACTACGGTACGGTGTATCAATTATAGGAAGATCTTGATACCCGTATCGAGTGAGCATTTTCTCAATGTAATGAGATTGTGACAGTGCTATTCCCGTGCCTGTCCGGATGATCTTGAGCCCCAAGATAACATCGGCATCCCCCAAGTCCTTCATACTGAACTTGGTCGAGAGAAATTTCTTTGTCTCTGTGACACAGCTTAAATCCGTACCTAGGATTAGCATGTCGTCAACGTATAGACAAACGATAACTCCTCTTCCGTCAGCAAACTTAGTATAGACACACTTGTCTGTTTCACTGACCTTGTAGCTATTTGACCTTATCACTTTGTCAAACTTCTCATGCCATATTTTGGGAGCTTGCTTCAAACCATATAGAGACTTCATCAACTTGCAGACTTCGTCTTCCAGACCTCTGACGACAAATCCTTCTGGTTGTTGCATGTAGATCTCTTCGGTTAGTTCGCCATTAAGGAATGCCGTTTTCACATCCATCTGATGTATCACTTGTTTGTGTATTGCTGCTAGAGCAATTAACAATCTGATGGTTGTCATCCGAGCTACTGGAGCATAAGTATCAAAATAGTCGATCCCCTGTTTCTGAGCAAACCCTTTGGCCACTAGCCTGGCCTTGAATTTGTCGATGGTTCCATCTGCTTTCATCTTCTTCTTGAAGATCCATTTGCATCCGATGGGTTTTGCTCCTTATGGCAGGTCAACTAACACCCATGTATTATTAGAGGTGATTGAGTCAATCTCATTGTCTATCGCCTCATTCCAGAATACAACATCTCTGGTCTTCATCGCTTCATCATAGGTAAGCGGATCTGCTTCCACATGATAGGTGACGAAGTCATCTCCGAAGTCTTTCGGCCTCCTTACTCGCTTAGTTGACGGCTCAGCGAGTTCTGGTTCAACTGGTGTCTCTTCGACAATAGCTTCTTCTTGGATTACTGGTTCTTTAAGGACTTCTGTCTGCTTTGCACTCTCATCATTCTCCGGAAGATCCGCGAGAACAATATTTTTGTGCCTTGCAAACTTGTCTTCAAAATATTCAGCATCGCGAGATTCAATGATATGATTTGATTCTATATCAAGGAATCTCCGAGCATCACTCTTCTCAGCATAACCCAAGAAGATAGCCTTAGTAGTCCTAGTCCCCAACTTCTGAATCTTCAGATCTGGGAGCTTCACATAAGCCAGACACCCCCACACTCGAATGACATTCAAGTTAGGTCTGACTTTGAACCAGAGTTCATGAGGGGTTATGTCCGAAGTTGCATACGGTACTCTATTGAGAATAAAAGTAGCCGTTAATGCAGCTTCTCCCCAGAAGCTCTTTGGAAGACCCGCAGTCAACAGCATAGAGTTCATCATCTCTGTCAACGTTCTGTTCTTCCTTTCTGCTAGTCCGTTGGATTGAGGAGAGTACGGAGCCGTCGTCTCATTTATGATTCCATGTTCTTTACAGAATGATGAGAAATCATGAGACCGATACTCTCCGCCTCGATCACTCCTTAGCCTTTTGAGTTATTGTCCAGTTTGTCGTTCAGCCTCGGCCCTGAACTCCTTGAACTTCTCGAATGCTTCGTCTTTAGACTTGAGCAGGTAGACAAAAGCATACTTTGAGAAGTCGTCGATGAAAGTAATAAAATATTTCATCCCGGCTTTTGTAGAGAATTGCTTGAAATCACAGATATCTGAGTGAACCAACTCCAGAAAATCTGTGCTTCGATGGACCCTGTGAAAGGGTTTCCTTGTGATCTTCGTCTGAGCACACACTTCACATTTCTCTACCTTACCCCCACACTTGGAGATAAGTCCTAGGCTAGACATTTTGTTAATTCTTTTACAATGAACATGTCCTAGCCTATTATGCCATAACTCAAAAGAATAGTTCAAAGTAGAAATAGCATTAATATCATTTTGCTGGGTTACAACAAGCTGAATTTTGTACATTCCTTCAGTCTGGAAAGTTTTTTCGAAGAATGTACCCTTCTTGGACATCACCATCTGGCCAGCATTGATGTCCATCCTCAAGCCTGTGTTACAAAGCAGGCTCCCAGAGATCAGGTTCTTAGCAATTGCAGGAACATGCTTCACTCCTTGAAGCGTCAGAGTGTTCCCCGATGTGAGTTTCAGCTCCACCGTCCCGATCCCCAGTACTTCAGCTTGTGCCTGGTTTGCCATTATGACTTTCTCGGAAGTTGGCTCATATGAGTCGAACCATTCCTTGTCTGAGCAGACATGACATGTCGCACCAGTGTCTATCCACCAGTCCGAGTCAACCCCCACATTTGCAACCTGCGCTATCATTGCAACCAGATTAGTAACCAAAGAAACCTTACTAGGCTCACCTTTTTCTGGTTCCTTGCAGTCACTTTTGTAGTGGCCCTTCTTGCCACATTTGTAACAAGTCACATGGGACTTGGACTTCTGATTCTTGAATGAAGGACTCTTCACTTTCAGATTAGTGAAGTCCTTCTTCTTATGAGGAGAAGCCGCCTGCTTCCCCTTGTATTCTCTGATTTGGACCAGATTTGCTTTCGCCAGTTGTTTGGACAGAGAATCCATCTTCTGTTGAGAGCGCATCTCGTCCTCAACATGGATCTCTTGCAGGAGATCTTCCATACATATGTCCAGCTTCTTGCGGTGCATCCTTGCATAGAAGTTGCTCCAACCCGCAGGAAGTTTAGAGACGATTCCTCCCACGACAAACTTGTCGACAAGAGGCATCTTCTCGTCATCCAACTTTTGGCGCAGCTTCAGAAACTCCTTTACTTGGGGCAGCATAGCCTTCTCATCTTCGAAGGTCCACTTGTGGTATCTTTCAACCAAGAAGATCTTGGACCGATTCTCGTCATCTTCGTACAATTTTCCCAAGGAGTCCCAAATCTCTTTGGCAGAATTCTTCTTGGAATAGGACTCTGCCAGAGAGTCTTCCATGCTATTGAGAATCAACAGTTTACAGATACTGTTTTCTCTAATCCATTTTGCCTGCTTGGACTTAGCAGCGGCAATAACTTCTGCGGTTCCGGTTGTTGGAACGATTGGTTCTTCCTCATTCAGCACGTGGTCAACTTCCACGAGTTGAATGTTTAAGGTTACTTTTCGTTTCCAGATTTGGAAATGTTCGCCGTCGAATTTCTCCAACTTGTTAAAGTCGGTATTGACGAGTGATGCACGTGAGTTATCCATCTTTTCGATATAGCTTTGAGATTGTTAGTCCCTTGGCGAACAATCGATGGAAAAAACACGATTTCAGAAACAATTGTAAAGACAATGTTTCCAGCAACAACACCCTAAAGAAGGTGATGTTGTATTACGAGAATCTAAAAAGATTTCGTAATTTTTCTCGAAGGCAACTGAACCGTATAACTTCTAAAGAGAAACCACAGTATTCTCGAAGGCAACAGAGGAAGAAGAAAGCCTGCTGGGGTGAAAGATCACCGGCGCTCAAAGCTATATCCGCCTTACGGACAAGCCTCCAGGAACCAGCAAGTTCGAAGAGAACTTTAGAACGCTGGCCAAAAATATCGACTCCTCGGAATAGCAGCAGCACTTCTCTCTCTCTGGAAAATTTCTGAATATTTTCTGTAACCTTGGAGAGAGGAGATGCATCTGATATTATAGGCACGAGATGGGCTTTTCAAATTCTGAACGCACGTCCTGGTTTAATGCCAGATCCGGATTTTCTGGATCTGAGCCATTTCCGGATCTGAGCCCACAAGACCCGCGGACGTTATATAATTTGAACAGCCCACTCGACCCGTACGCTTCGTACGCCCCGTACGCCCCGCTCGCCACGCAGGGCCGCGCAGAGGCTCGCGCACGAGCGCAACTAAAGCGCACAATGTGCCTTGCGACGAGCTGTTGTGCTAAGTGCAAAGTGCCATCAAAAAGCCACATTAAGCCTCAAAAGCCCATTAGCCCAAGCCCGAGTCCGAGTCGCTAAGCCCCTTCGGGGCTTAGCTCCAATAGATTTAAATCTAATTTTATTTGGCCAAAAGTTGGTTTCTTATTCTCACCTCTATGTAAAATCCCCCCACATGGCACCCTCCATTGGGCCTCAACCCATGTGCATCTCTCTATTCCTTCATGAGTAATATATAGAGATACATATTGGTGTGATTTTCCGATATGGGACTATCTTTTAACAATAGAATGTTGTGAACACACACAACACATAGAATAAAACACCAACAATAATAGGTGGATCATGATAGGAAAGCAAAAAATTATGTGCCACCAATCGTTAAATGAGTTCACCAATATATATATATATATATATATATATATATATATATATATAACCCTAATGACCCAGGCGACGGTGGAATCAGGACTGGACCACACGATCAGAGGCACGGGACCCTGGCGCCTCATCAAGCGGGGGACGGGGGGCAGCGTAAGGACCGACGAGAGACAAAGGACAGCCACACGCCGGGGGGGGGGGGGGGGAGTGGGGGCTGGACCACAATCCAGATAAGAAGACGCGCAAACCTAGGGCAGGCAAGGCGTGAGAGGATTCCACTGAATAACATCGCGCCACACACGACCTCGCAAGAAAATGGAGCGGGAGGAATCCGGCTAGGACCACGCTGCGGAGGCCCAGGCAGCACAATGCATTACAACGGGCTACAACCTATACGCGGGAATAGGAGGGAGGACACGAGAAGTTGCATACCAATTGCAGGGCAACCCACGTATAGAAGCAACCAGGAGGCTACACAGGAAGGAGGTAAATTCTGGGTGGAGATCTGTCGTCCTACTAGCAGCCAAACGGAGGATGACATGGAGTACATTGCACCCAAACAGATTGAAGGAGGACAACGAGCGGTGTTCATGGAGGATGAGATAGGCGAAACAGTCAAATATTGGAAAAACACACTGATCTTATACGTTCTAGGAGACGGACCCTTCTAGGGGCAAATACGAGCATACGAGATGCGAGTCTGGTGTTCTAAGGCAAGTATGGAGTTCTATGTTCGGAAGGATGAATTTTTCTTTGTCAAATTCGGCTTGTCAGAGGATGTGGAGCGTATACTGCAAGGCGGACCGTGGACGTTCGACGGGAGATTGATTATACTTAAAAATTGGCAACCTAATCCTAAGTGCGAGAGAGATGTATTGCATACCATTCCAGTATGGGTCCGCTTCCCTGGATTGTCGATACAGTATTGGAACAAATCAATGATAATGAAATTAGGAAGCTTGATAGGACAACCCATAAAGGCAGATGAGGCGACCAAAACCAGGACACGACTCCAGTATGCTCAGGTATTCGTCGAAATTGAAGCAGGGGTACAGCTCCCAAGGGAGATACATTGTGAGATCCCATCAGGGGAAGTATTCATCCAAGTGGCGGACTACGAATGGGTTCCACCAAGTTGTACTAACTGCAAATGTTTTGGACACATGACACAGTTGTGCCACGCTAACGGGAGGCAAGAAGGCGAGGGAGGAGAACAAGAAGTCCTGCCAAGACAACATGAACATACAACGCAAGAGGAGAATATAGCAGATAGTTACAACGGGATAGAGGAAGACGTACATATGGCTGTGGGGAAGAACGAATGTATTGGGCTTGAGGTGGCGGTGATATCAACGAGAGCAGAACACCAACTGGTACAACCGAACGCCATCCACATCGAGGAAAGAATACCAACCACAAACTCGAGTGACAGGGAGGAACGGATAGAAGAAGCCACACCAACAAAATCAACGGAGCCAGACGAAAGAAGAGAGGGAAGGGGGAACGAACTAGTTGTGTTCCAATCTCAAAACACAACGACCATGAAGAGAAGGGTGGGACATGAAGGGAAAGGCGCTAAACGTACAGGTAGGGAAGATGAGTACCAACACCTACTCTAGCAGGAAATGACATGCTTGTTCAACAGCACAGGATTCTCGTCCCTCCTTCTCAGCCACAAATGCTGGAGACCAAGGATCAGAACCGGCCTACAACAGGGATGAAGATCTACTAAGGCTGGTAGTGGATAATCCAGAATGGCGAAGACATATTGATGAAGGCGGCCTACGAAACCAGGTTCTCACGGAGGAAAGTCAGCAATTAGGGGAAGCGCAGCCACCAGCCTGAGGTGACAGCAGCGGAGGACATCAGGGATCCCATTCATCTATATAGATGTCGATCATCGCATGGAATATCTTCGGAGATGTGTTCGATAGGGAGATGGAGAGAGGTTTGTAGTAGCCTCAAGCAAGAAGAATGTACTATAGGCGCTTTGTTGGAAACTAAAATCAAATCGGAGCGTATGATAGTTAGAAGAACGCCACACAATTGGGCCCAGACTAACAATCTGGATAAATGCGAAATGGCTCGCATTTGGCTACTGTAGGACATGAGCCATTGGGAGAGTCAGATCATCCACAACACTGACCAACTCATGATAGCAGCTATTTTCACTCACCGCGGTGGGCTAAAATTCATACTGGGAGCGATATACGGGCACAACGATCGAAGACGAAGGGAGGAACTCTGGAGAGATCTAGCACACATTAGCCACCAGGCCGAGAATCAACTCCATCTCCCATTACTCTATATGGGCGACTTTAATGCCATCCTCAATCAGAACGAGAAGGTTGGGGGGGGGGGGGGGGGGGGGGGAGGGTCGTTCCAGACTCTATCTTATATGACTTCCAGGGATGCCTGCTCAGAGCTGGTCTAAAACAACTGGAAAGAGGAGGCCATGTGTGGACGTGGAACAACAAAGATGTCCGGAGCCGCTTCATTTGTCAGCTGGATCGAGCCATTGGTAATAATCTTTGGTTTGATACTTTTCCTCACATATCTGTTTTGGGTCTTGCGGCAGGTACTAGTGATCATTCACCTCTGTGCGTGAAACTAATGCACCGAAGCAAACACAAAGCTATCCCCTTCAGATATTCCCTGACAAAAAGGAGACGGTAGGGCGGGGACTAGCTGCCGAAGCTATAGGCAATGCTCAATTTCAGTTAGCCAAGTGCCTCAAGCATGTAAAGCGGGAGCTTAAACAACGGGTCCGGACGCGTCCCAGCGGAGAACTCGAGAAAAAGCGGTAGGAACTCCATCAAATACAACTATCACTCTAGTCCGACCTCCTCAACGAATATCTTATCGGACGGGAAAGGGTGCTTGTAGAAGAGGTTGGTAAACTTCAACTTGCGGAGGAGGTAGCAGCGGTTCAACGTGCTAAATGCACATGGCTGAAACAAGGGGACCGGTGCTCTCGCTTCTTTTACGACGTTATTCGGACAAGGCAATACTGCAACCGCATACACCAACTCTAGTCGCCCAGGGCAATGTAGTGACTGCAGCGGATACCATTCGATTGACAGCGTCGAGGTACTTCGAAGAAATTTATAATCAAAGTAACTACCTAACAAGTTTCCCTGACCTTGAGCAGTTGAAAGCACCGGTAACAATGCAAGGAATAGAAAAAATTATTAAACATGTCGATCCTGACAAAGCACCCGGACCGGATGGATTCGGCAGCAAATTTTACAAGACCCATTGGAAAGCACTGAAGGACTGCACTTTAGCAGTCGTCATAGACTTCTTTAAGAGAGGGAGATTGCTGAGAGAATTAAATCATACATTCCTCACCCTGGTACCCAAGAAAGAAGGAGCGTCAAACCCAGTGACTATCGTCCCATTGCTTGCTGTAATTTCATCTATAAAAATTATCACAAGTATCATGTGTCAGAGGATGGAAGCATTGATGATGGAGCTGGTGTCACGAAATCAATCATCTCATCTGGGGGAGATTTATCTTGAAGAATTCACTTCTGGCTCACGAATTTGTTTGAGAGTTATATAAACCAGGAGGGAGAAAGGCATGCGTCAATCTTGATCTACGGAAAGAGTTATATAAACCAGGAGGGAGAAAGGCATGCGTCAATCTTTGTCTGCCATATCATGCTCGCAATGGGATTCTCAACTCACTGGTGGACAAAGTCAGGGAGGTATCACTACTCCGTCCTTCTCTATTTGATAGAGGGACAAACTAGTGGTTTCACCAGTAACAGAGGACTCAGGCAGGGGACCTCTATCGTCGTATATTTACACTAGTTATGGAGCATTTCACATGTCTATTAGACGCGACGGTCACTTGGAATCAGATCCAACCTCTTTACAAATCAGTCCAATCACTATCAGCCATTTAATATACGCTGACGACTTGTTGGTATTCTTAGCCCGTCCCAAAAAAGGACTGCGAGCTGTATCAGAGATTATGGAAACTTTTGGCAGGCATACAGGGCTGCAATTGAACAGGGACAAAAGCCAGGTTTACTTTAACCGACTATGCCCTGTTAAACAAGAGCGCATACGGATTCTGTGGGTCGGACAAGCAGAATCCCAGTAAAATATCTGGGAATACCGCTTACTGTTAACTACGCTCGTGCTGAAGACTGTAGAACTTTGGTGGGAGTAGTAGAGAAACAGGATTGAGGCATGGCAAGCAGAATGCTTGTCGTTGGGGACAGAATCGAATTGGTAAGATTGACTATTCTAAGTATTACAAACTTTTGGCTACATGATATCAACTCCCCAAAGCAACACTACTCCTAATAGAAAGGCAATGAGCAAGGTTCTTTTGGCTTGGGGGGGGGGGGGGGGCTTTGCCGCCCTGAGGAAGAAGGGGGAGTCAGACTCCGACCTTTGGGGCTGATTTGTAAAGCTGCTAGTATCAAGTTGACATGGAAGATCATACAAGGAAGCTCGCTATGGGCAGAATGGACGAGAAACAAATACTTGAGAGGCTCAAATTTTTGGGAGTATAGACACGAGTCGGTGACGTTCAAAAACATTCTCCGCAGTAGAAGAGACATCAAACTACTCATCTCCAGATTATTTGCAGACGGACAAAATATCGACTTGTTCCTTGATCCTTGGATAGGACATAAGAGCTTACTACAAATAACCGGGCCACATGAAGACCAAGCTGCAAACAGAGGAGAGCGAGTAAGCCGGATCATTCGAGAGGGCGCCTGGGTGCCTGAGACCCTCGGGTTGCAAGAGTGGCAGCAGCATCAGTAAACAATGTAAAATAGATAGCGGCATTGAACATGATATGTGGGTTTGGTCGGACAATATGGGCACAGAAATACAACTCAAACAAATCATCGACAAAATCAGAGAGCCACACGACAAACTGGCTAACGGAGACATTATGTGGATGGCAGGGATCCCCCTAAAGATGCAGCTGTGCGTTTACAAACTCCCGCTCAAGTGACTAATGACCAAGGATAGATTGCATCGATTCGGAGTTCAGATTACGGACCACAACTGTCCGCTTTGCCAGAGAGATCCAGAGTCCATGGACCATACATTCTTGAACCGACCGCTATCCAGAGACATAGATTACATCGATTCGGGTGTTTCTGAACAATAGTATGGTGTGTACAGGGATATGCATAACATAGAATACAATGTTAGAGGCATGGACCTAGCTGAGAGGCAATAACGACATTTTTAGCATAATTATCTGATCAATAAAACTTTTAGCTGCTTCCAATATATATATAATATATATATATATATATATATATATATATATAGGGTCGTTCTACAATACATATCCTGGAAAAGGATGTATCGATACATCCGAAATTTGGACACATCCGAAATTTGGACCGTTCGATGTTGATCCAATGGTTCGGATTGAATAATAGAGTATAAACATCATTTAATGCTGATTTAGACTTTTGACCTGTTGGTAACTTGCTTTAGCAGGTCATTCTTCACTTTAATTTTTTCAATGAACACCCTAAATTAACTCATATTTACTCTCTTTCGTCCATCCAATTTAATATTTTGTACATCGGCGTATAAATTTTGTAATTTTTTTTTGGTTACAGGCCGTGGTGGTGGTGGCCGTGGTGGTGGTGGAAAGAGAAACGAAGATGAAGAAGGAAATAAGAATTGGTCCGGATCGCGTCGAACGTCGTTGAGCCCTCCTAGAACAACGAGGAGTACCAGCTGCGCCGAGAAGAATCGGTCCTGTTCGCGTCGGACGTCGTCGAAACCTTCTCGAACAAGAAGAAGTACCAGCGGCGCCGCTCTAATTTTACTGTCCATGCCATTATCAGAAATCTTATTTTTATCTAATAATTTAATATTTTGTTAATAAAGCTACATGTCATGGTGGTGGTGGTGAACTGAGGAAACCTGCTTCTGAGGTCGGACGGATCATCTGCTTACATATTTAAAAAAAAAATCTGTATTGATCGGACGAAATATTTTTTACTTTTCTAATGATAATATTTTCGAAGAGTATTTTTTTGGACGGTGAATGACCATTCTCTTTGCTTTTAAAACGGAGAATGGCCATTCTCTTTGCTTTTAACACGGCGAATGGACGGAGAATGGCCATTCTCTTTGCTTTTAACACGGCGAATGGACGGAGAATGGCCATTCTCTTTGCTTTTAACACGGAGAATGGCCATTCTCAAGGAGAATGACCATTCTCCGTTCCTTTAACATGGAGAATGGCCATTCTCCGTTCTTTGAAAATGGAGAATGGACACTCTCTGTGCTTTTAACAAAATATGGTACATTTAGGACTGGAAATGTTCAAGTATCTCATATTTTTTCACCAAATATTTACAGTATTTTTAATATCATTTACCAAAGTATATTTATTTAATAATAAATCATGTTCAAGAAAATCTGAATATCATTTTATCAGGCTTCCACTGTTTGGCTGCACAAAATTTTTGCGAGTGTTTGAATATAATTAACCTACTATCCAAGAGAATTTTTCTTACATTACATTATGCATTACACTGGCATCGAATTCATACTGAGGCATCGATGTACTGATGACAATAACAAAGGATGAACCGGCAGGATTACAATTTTGCTTCAGCAATAACAAGGGATGAACAGGCAGGATTACAATTTTGCTTCAGCAATAACAATGGATGAAAATACAGGATTACATTATGCATTAAACTGGCATCGAATTCATACTGATGGCATCGATGTAAATTTTTTTACAGAAAGCAAAACACATTAAAATCAAATAAAGTTTTAGTGATCCCAGGAATACATCTGTAATAAGGCCATCTGTAAATCCTAGGAATGCACCCAGGACTCATAAAATCTGTAAAGGGCATCTGCAAATCAAAGGAATACACCAAAATATCAATATCATCTGTGAAGGCCAACTGCAAATCAAATAAACGCTTCAACCAAAAAATCATAATCAAATTAAGTATACTTCATTCCAAGTCCAATAAACTGTATAATCCACGTTACAGTAATCTGCCCAATCCACGTTAGTAATTCAACATAGAACCTGCATAATTCATAATACAATAATCCAAATAAATATCAGACCTACTATAAATTCAAGACCATATTACATTTTTCAAACAAATTACGAACTATGCACTTAGTACAAGCGAAAAATTTAGTCTTACAATATTTCAAAAACAAAATTTAGTTACACCGCCAAGACCAACAAATATTCAGAACCATATTACAATTCAAATATTACTTCCAAATTGAAATAAAAGCTTCAAAACTCAAAAGATGAATCTTTATAGCCATCTCCATCTTCTTCTTCATCTTTTTTTTCTTCTTCTTCCTCAAAATATCCTTCACCTACACCTTGAGGGACGGAATAAGAAAAATTATAGTCAGTATGGACTCACTATATACGTAGAAATGACATCCGGTAACATAAATAGAAGTATCAAAGTGATGGCTAACATTAAAGTGTCAATGTGCACACTGTGTATTTTTACATAAGAGTTTGGGCTAGCCCCATTTACCTTCTTCACGAGGGAAGGTAAATCTTATTCTTGGTCAGCAAATTCAACATCTATCTGGTTAATCTTATCCAGAATCAATTTCTGGTTGTCGGATATAGTCTTCATCTCTTTGAAGACATTCTCAAAGTTTGCAGCAACAAAATTGTATAGATCATCAACCCTGTCCTTAGTGTTTTTGATTCCATAAGTTGATGGTTTTCCAGATGTTGATGGTTTGCTTGCAGCTGCTGCCCGTTTTCCAAACATTCGAGTGAAGGTTATTTTCTCATGGGGCATTTGTTTTTAATATAAACATCCCCTGCTAAGCTTGGGACAGAATGTTTACTAGCCATCGAGCATACAAATCCTCCGAAAGGGAGAGCTGTCCTTGCAGTTGGTTTTCCCACGAGATGCATTCTACTGAACATGTAGGAACCTATATCCATCCTTTTTTCTTCCCCATAAAATAATTTTTTTTACTCTCTCGGGATGGATGGAAAACTCATGTCCAGTAGGGTTGAGTGTTTGAGATACGTAGGCATACAACAATTTATACAAAGTTTTTAACTGATCTTTGTATACATTTTGAGGGGTCATGGCACCCACTGATACACCTGTAATCTCATGAATTGCATCCCTCATGGAAACATTATCAATATCTTTCATATCAAAACTCAGGAACTGGATCAAATCCATAAAATTCGTTGATGACAGCAACATTTACCCTAATCAGTTTCCCTCTCCGAAACACCAGTTGTTGATCCTCTTCTTTTCTTTAATTTCAGCCGAAAGATTTGAGAAAAATTCTCTTACTATTGTTTGAGAGATTTTCTCAAGACATGATTTGTTCAGTTTCTCCAATTGATAGAATTTCAATATATCCAGGAAAGTTTCGTCTTCGACATCATCCACCTTAATTGATCTTTCAGGCATAACAGCCTTTTTCTTGAAATATTTATTGTAAATCTTCTTAGATTTAGAGTCTTTAAATTTTTTACCTCCTCTCCATCCTGGGACTTATTTGATGATTGCTCTTCCTCTTCATTTTTCTCTTCTGATGAGGATTCAAATCCTTAGAGTACGCTAATGACTCTGTTTCGTTGTCACGTTAGCCTTCGCTTGAGTACGCCTTCGATCTTCATAAGTTGAGTCTTCCGACGACTCTGTATTGAAGATAGATTTTTCGGTCTTTGTCGAGCAATGAATTTTTTTAGCCTTTTTGCAGGTGGCTTGGCTGCCGCCTCCGCTTTCATCGACGCTGCTGCAGCCGCTGCTTCCGCCTCCGCCCTTTCGGCCTCTGCCCTAGCGACCATAATCTTGGTTTTCGCCACCCTTGCAAGTTTTGCCCTTCGGGCCTGTATCGCATCCCTTTGTGGATTCTTTCCCTTCGGAGACGGTCGTTGTTTCTTCGGCGGCATTTGATTAGAAGAGGGTTTGAGAGAGGGTTTGGGAGAACGAAGAGGGTTTGAGAGAAGAAGAGGGAAAATTCGACCGTCTTTATATGACCTTGGGAAGTGGAAAAACTAAGAATAATTTTGAGTCTTAAATTAAATTTATTACTATTATTACTAGTATAAGACGGTCGAATTTATTACTATAAATTTTAAAAACTACTTTCCAAAATTATATTTATTACTATTATTACTAGTATATATCCATGTGAAATGACTACATAAACCTTTGGGATTTTGAGACCCTAATTTTAAAAACTACTTTCCAAAATTAAATTTATTACTATTATTACTAGTATATATCCTCGTGTTTCGTATAAATTATTGAAAAATTTGGCACAAAAAATGGATGTATCGATACATCCCAAATCTGGACATTGTAATTTAACAAGGAGAATGTCATTCTCCGTTTCAAATTAAACGGAGAATAGCATTCTCAATCGCTTTAATACTGGGAACGACATTCTCCGTGTAATTCAACACGGAGAATATCATTCTCCGTTTCAAATGAAACGGAGAATATCATTCTCCGTTTAAATTAAAACAGGAATGAACATTCTAATGTGTTTTTAACACTGGGAATGTTATTCTCCGTTTAAATTAAAACGGAGAATGAACATTCTATCTTGTTTTTGACAACATATTTAAGAATGTGAAGTTTCTAATCTCAATATTTCCATTTTTTGAATGTTTGATTAAATTTTTGAACGTATTTTTTTGCATTGAGCCGTTATATACTCGTATTTTTGTCATCTCGAATATTTCACGTTTGACGACTTGGTAAGAAGACTATGTACTTGAAAAGAGTAAAATTGAAACCCTCAAAGTTGTCCTCTAGTTTACTTTGTAATCATATTTAAGATGGATTTGACGGCAAGATTGACGCTGGCAGCATAATCAATTCTATGACGTAACAAGTCATTGATGGGAATATCGTCGCTGATAATAGATTTGACGTAACAAGATTTGTTAATTAAAAGATAGATAAAATAGTTAGTCGTTTGTAGCCGAAACCAAATTGAGTTAACAAAATATTATGTTACATTAAATTCCAGCTTCGTCGCCGGAACATTCTCCGGCGAAGGATACAAGAGGAGGAAAAAAAAAAACTATAAAAGACTAAAAAACAGAAAAATAAGGGGTCTACCTCTCCTCGCGGAGGATCTCCGCAAAGTCCTGCAGGGTGCGCACACCCGCCCTATGGAACAGGCGGCGCAATCCTTCCCTCTTCTCCAGAGAAGCCCGTTCCTCCGGAGTGATCGGCAACAGGTCAAAGTTGGGCGCGGGATGAAGAGGTCGAGCGATGACCTCCATTGACAACCCGCAGGAGGTCAGGAAGTCTGCAGCCTCTGCCAGCCAGTCATGGGCCGGAGGCGGCGCAGAGGGTGCTCCATGCGGAGAGGGTCGGCGACGACTGGAAGAAGACTCTGAACATGGTTCCCAACCAGATGATCTTTTTGGAACCATGTTAAATGTGCAACCTACTCAAATGAATTGGGACCCCTACGTATATATATACACGTTCCTAACCGACTCTTCTTATTCCTTATTGGAAGTTGGAGATATTCAATTTTTTATTCCTTATTGGAAGTTGGGGATATTCAATGACCTCCAGTAACTCTTCTTATTCCAAGCTTAGTTGGTTGTGTTTGGCTTTTACATGGAAGGCCTAGGTTCGAGTCTGGTGTGTGGATTTGTATAATTTTTCTATTGTTAACGTTTCTTGGGTGCTATTATATGCTTTTAACTTAGTATGGAACAATTTGGGACGGGTAATGGCCATTCTCCGTTCCTCTAACACGGAGAATGGTAAATGTAGGACGGAGAATGGTACATGTAGGACGGAGAATGATAAATTTAGGACGGAGAATGGTACATTTGGACGGAAAATGGTACATTTAGGACGGAGAATGGTACATTTGAGACTGTTCTGTAGGGTTGTGAATTTTAAATAGTTTGGCTGTTTAGTTTTGTTTTCAATCTATATAAATTGGTTTTGAAGGCTGATGAAGATGAATAGTTTGGCTGTTTGGCTGTATAAATAGATTTTAAAGGGTTGTGAAAAAGAAACCAATGTTTTGTATCGATCACCATTAATTATGGTGAATGGCACTGATACCACTAATATGAGTAGAATTTGCACCGCCAGAATTCATCTTGAAGAAGGTAAAATCTGTGTTAGGAAATGTCGAAATCTCTTGGATATGATTACACTGAGATGTTGTATTAATGTTAAGATACTGATATCATATCATCCACTATATAATGAGGTTTCAAAACGGCTCAGAAGTGAGCCGTCTTAGGCGTCATTATATCACAGTCTATTTTATTTATAAAAAAATTAATCATGTAAAAAATTATTGACAAAAGTAAAATTTTGTCAAAATGGAGAATCGAACTCAGAAAAAATATCTTGCACCTTAACGAAATGAGTTAGAAGCTTATTTAAATATAATTGGATAAAATTCATATTATAAGTTGGTGGTGAAACTTTTGAATTCCTAAAATACCCTTGAGTATTTATAAACATGATGTTATTATGTCAACTTGCATGTCATTTATGTTTAAGAGTCAAAGGAATAAAGTTTGCATGCAAGTTTCATTTGTCCATATAACATTATGTTCCAATGGTAATAAATTTTATTTTTATTACCATTTTCTAATGGTTATTAGTCTCAATAGAAAAAAAAATTAAAAAAAATTTGTACTTCGAATCTCTTGACATATAAATAGTCACCTGAAAAGACGAAAAGATGACAACTGACTTTATAATATTCTAATTAAAATACGTACAAAGTGCGTATATGTAGACTAGTAAAAAAATAAAGAATGATGCATGCATGCTAATGTTTTCACCATTTACCCCAGGAATGATTGATGATATCTAAATCACTATACATCTCGTATCCAGGTTCTCCTGGGATTACATCATCAAAGGGTCGTTTAAACGTCTGTATTAAATCACAAATTTTCCTGAGGTCGTCGTCGAAGTGCACGTTGAAACACCCACGTATGTCGAGCACGCGAAGACCCTTGCAGTTGCATATGATAGATCGCAGCGTGTCTCTATTGAACATGCCGAATCCCATCTGTAGGTGCTCGAGACGCGGCATCGAATCAGCCACGGCCTTTTCTGTCTCGTTCTGCGTGTTCAGCACGAATCTGTTCCTGAGCATGAAATATAGAGGGAGCATGTTCCTCCTCAGCTTGACCAGACGGTGGCAATCCTTTCCGACGGAAAATATTCCAGTTGACGTGATATAGAGGCAGTAGCTAATGTCGAGTTCTTCCAGCACCGGGAGAAACTCCAAGTATCTCACGAAAGTTTCATCACTCACGTCGCACTTCGGAATGCGCAGCACCCTTAAAAATTTTCCACTGTATTATAAAAATGGGAAAACATCAATAGAAATTAACAAAAGTATACGTTAAAATTTTGTAATAGAAAAATAAAGTATTAGAATAAGACCAAATAAAATTTTTCACAGGCCTTAAACATGCAAAACAGAAGGCTGCTTCGTCGAGCTTGTACGCGGAGAAGGACCCTAGATATCCCCCACTGCGAGCCACGAGCTTCTTTACGGTCAAACTAATCTCAGCGGTTTGCTGGGTCCTCCGACACCACTGTACCAAGTCGACGTTAGACCAATAGTCTAAGGGACCGTTGAGCGCCTTCCACCACGAACGGCAAACTGGGGCCACGTTGCACATTACCTCGTCCGCCGGCATCCCCGACAGTACCAGTATCATCGAGAGAATCTCGGTAGGGATCAAAAGTATACGTAAAATTTTGTAATAGAAAAATAAAGTATTAGAATAAGACCAAATAAAATTTTTCACAGGCCTTAAACATGCAAAACAAGGCTGCTTCGTCGAGCTTGTACGCGGAGAAGGACCCTAGATATCCCCCACTGCGAGCCACGAGCTTCTTTACGGTCAAACTAATCTCAGCGGTTTGCTGGGTCCTCCGACACCACTGTACCAAGTCGACGTTAGACCAATAGTCTAAGGGACCGTTGAGCGCCTTCCACCACGAACGGCAAACTGGGGCCACGTTGCACATTACCTCGTCCGCCGGCATCCCCGACAGTACCAGTATCATCGAGAGAATCTCGGTAGGGATGACGGCCATCCGCTGCAGTTGATCTTGCTCTTGCTCATCTCCATTGCGACTGTTCTTCTTCTTATCTCCTTTGTTTCTCTCTAGTCGGATGGGTTCTTTTCTTTGGAAAATGCTATTTAACCCCTCGTTTCGGGGGTATAACCCGCTCGTGGAGGGGTGTGACCGAACAAGGCACGAATCTATTGGAAAATAACGGTAATGCCACTGTATTAATATTAGCAATTAGTCGTTTGGGCTCCCAACATATTTGGGTGATGCCATCTCCCATTATGTGGCATCTGACATGGCAGATGACATAACAGCTGACATGGCAAATTTTTACCCCAAAAATTAATTACCCAAATTTTTTAATGTTAATGTTATTGATGGAGTTGAATTGTTTGAGGACTTAGAAACTTTACGAGATCAACCAAAATACATCGAAGCAGTTGAGATATTAAATTTCGTGAATAAATTTAGTTCTTTTTCTACTACAAGCATTGCCTGTAGGATTATATTAATACAAGTGACTGTTGCATTTGTACAAGCGATCGACCATATCACAAGAAAGATTAAATGTGCTTGCTCTAATTTCTATTAAAATGAGTTATTGAAAGGTGTAGATTATGAACGATTGATTGATAATTTACATCTATAAATATTAGAAGATATCGTATTAATGTGATCAGATGGCGAAAGATGCTTGTTTGTTTAGCTTAACTTTATCTCTTTTAGTCGAATATTTCAGTTGAAAGATATTGTAGTTAAATGATATTAATTTCTTAGTCGATGTTAATTTTAGATAATTTAATTTTGAATTATTTTTATTAGATTTATTTATATGAGAATAGATTTCCATTTATGGCCAGTCGTCCTTGATGAATATCAGCCTTGGATCTGTAAGTTGCCACAATCAATCAAGACTGGTTTATGTTATAGTTGTCTTTTAGAAATTTACTTTCAAATTAAACACACATGGGCATTCTGGTTGCGAAGGATCAAATTAATGCATTACAATCTTAATCTGAGATTACTTCAATAATGCATGTATAACATGCTTGTTTTTGTAATAATTACAAACAGACACAACAGTAGAAAACAATACCGTATTTGCAAACACCATATATACAGTATGGAATCACTCGACTAAGGTTCTTCTGAATTGTTCTGTTTATCTGTGTCCTCAATTGAACCATTTTTTCCTGGCACTTAACTGTCTACTTCATATATATATAATAATATATATATATATATAATATTATATATATATATATATATATAAGATTTATGAAATGTCCAAAAACTAAAAAAGTTTTATGTAAAACCCACCGCTAAAAAAACTTTCATCGCGTGCCCAGAATTAGAGAAACTTATCCAAAGCGGTTCCAAATGACCCTTTTGCCCTTCCTTTTAATTTATTGGAAACACCCACAAAACTGCTCTTAAAAAAACGTTTCAATACTCCATCTTCTTCCATACGCTGCTCACTTTCGAATTTAGGTTTTCTCCTCAAAAATCTTCAAAAACTCGTCGAAAAATTTCGGAAAGACCGGGACGAACGACAAAAGTGCTAAAACGGAGGTCCAAACATCATTTTTTTGCGAATCTAAAATTTCGGAAGGCCGTCTAACTGTGAAGCGGTTACTTTCAGTCTCCTCGACGATACGCTCATTTTGCGACAAACGGGACCTCGTTTCGACCCCAGTCAAAAGTTATGGCCCTCCAAAGTTTCAGCTAACCATAAAATGCAGGAGAATGGCATTCTCCGTCTTAATTTACACGGAGAATGACCATTTCCGTCTTAATTAGGACGGAGAATGACATTCTCCGTCTTAATTTACACGGAGAATGGTCATTCCAGTGTTAAAACGCAGGAGAATGACCATTCTCCGTGTTAGAAACACGGAGAATGCCATTCTCCGTGTTAAATGAAACGGAGAATGTCATTCTCCGTGTTAAATAAAATGGAGAATGACATTCTCCGTCCTAATTAAGACGGAGAATGGCCATTCTCCGTGCTAAATTAAACGGAGAATGACCATTCTCCGTCTTAATTAGGACGGAGAATGCCATTCTCCGTAATTTATCACGGAGAATGGTCATTCTAGTGTTAAAACGCAGGAGAATGACCATTCTCCGTGTTAGAAACACGGAGAATGCCATTCTCCGTGTAATTAGGACGGAGAATGCCATTCTCCGTCTTAAATAAAACGGAGAATGCCATTCTCCGTCCTAATTAAGACGGAGAATGACATTCTCGGTCCTAATTAAGACGGAAACGGAGAATGTCATTCTTCGTGTTAATTAGGACGGAGAATGGCATTCTCCGTCTTAAATAAAACGGAGAATGGCATTCTCCGTCCTAATTAAGACGGAGAATGCCATTCTTCGTCCTAATTAAGACGGAGAATGGTCATTCCAGTGTTAAACGTGTAATTTAGTTTTTTCAGGAATAAAGAGTTTCGTTCTTCTTTCAAAGCGATGATAATTCTTATGGAAAAGAAGAAGAAAGATTCTCTCCACAATTGAAGATCTGAGTTCAAATGTCTCCACGATGAAGATGATGATGATGGTGATGATGATGACGAGCGATGATCTGAGTTCGACTGAAGAAAAACACACCGAACTACGAACGATCTTTGCGATCTCTGCTGAATATGAGAGCAATGGAATTCAGATTTCCCGTGAAGAAGAAGAAGACGAAAATCGCAATCCAGATCTGAGTTTTTTGAATTCAAATACATATAGATGACCAATTCGCGTGGGGGTAGTTTCGGTATTATAAAAATAGCAGTTTCTAGCGGGTGGCATCTAAAAGAGAATCTTGGAATATTTAACGTGAAAATACTTAATTCTGGGTATTTCATAAAACTTATCCAGCGGGTGGGCATTTCATAAAAGCCCACCCCGAAATTGGGTTTCTCAGCAATTTCCAGTATATAGATATATATATATATATATATATATATATATGAGGAAAATGTACCTAAGGTCGACCTTAGGTAAGTTACCTAAGGTCGACCTCATTTTCCTTACTTACAACATTTTTTTCTTGAATTTTTTTTATGGGATTCATCTACCTTATTGATTGGCAACATACCAAATTTCAAGAAAAAATAATATTGTTTAGCCCCCTATCAATAAGGTGCAAAATCGACGGTGTAGCAGCAAAGTTTTAGACCGTCGATTTTGCAAGGGATAGATAAGGGGCTAAACAATATTATTTTTTCTTGAAATTTGGTATGTTGCCAATCAATAAGGTGTAGATGAATCCCATAAAAAAAATTCAAGAAAAAAATGTTGTAAAGTGAGGAAAATGAGGTCGACCTTAGAAGTAGACAATATGAAGTAGACAAATATATATATATATATATATATATATATATATATATGTTGCCAATCAATAAGGTGTAGATATCCTCAAAAATGTTGTTTCCAAATATATATATCTACACCTTATTGATTGGCAACATATATATATATATTATATATATATATATATATATATATATATATATATATATATATATATTCCAATGCGTGCGGGCTCAGAATAATCGTGTCCCACGCACACGATTCTTGGCCTGTCGTATGGAACGACTTTTGGAGTGCGGACGTAGTCCGTTGGCCTTGTCATCATCGTTGTGCACACACTCCCCGCGCACTCCAGAGTTCCGTTCGGCAGCACACCGTCTTTCGACGGCAGTTACCCAACACCTCGCTTTGCCCACGACGTCGAAGAGACGCCCTCGACGACTAAGGGTGACCGCCCGTACGACGGCCACTGATTCCTGCCGACTGCGACTACCGATTCCGTCCAGCCGCCCGTTCTATGCGCACGATGCGCATATTGGCGACGATCGCCGACGCCCTTACGATCGAGCCTGCGATCGTTTATGGCGGACGTTTCTCGTCTCCCTCAGCAGCGCCGCACGACGAACCGTGTGGTCGGCCTGTCGCTTATACCCGTGGATGAATGGTGCCGATTTCCCGATCCGTCGCACGACGACCGTGCACTGAATTTGCTACACGGACGCCTCATTCTGCCTTACGCAGGCTCAGTTCGTAGCCCTATATTGTCAGGCCTCCGACGTTGTAGATGCCTCTATATATATATATATATATATATATATATATATATATATATATATATATATATATATAAAATATTGAATCGGGTTGTGACTGTTAATTGTTATAAAAAGAGTCAATAGGAAGCAGAGGAATACTATTGCTAGTATACTGAAGGAAAATGGGGATCCAACATTCAAACATGCGGATATTTAGAAGATCTTGGTATCACACTTCTAGAAACTATTCACTGCTACTGATACTTCCCATGTTCCAGCACATATCCTTGCAGAGTTCAATCATTTTGATGCTGATGAGAATGATCTCATTTGTAGTGTTCCTACTGAAGAAGAAATAAAAATGACAGTGAAGAATATGCAACCTTTAAAATCTCCTAGTCCAAATGGATATCTTGCTCTCTTCTGTCAAAAATATTGGAACACTGTTAGCCTCCCTCATCCAAAATTCTTTGAGACCTGATCAATGCCTACGTCTTTTAACCACACCTTCATTGCATTCATCCCAAATATTCAAAATTTGTCTATCCCTGCTCATTATCGACCCATATCTTTATGCAATGTTATTTACAATATCATCCCTAAAATTCTATCGAATAGAATTTGTCCATACCTTGACAAACTCATCTGTCCTTTTTCAAAATGCTTTCATCCTAGGACGACAAATAGGAGATAATATAATCATTGCTCAAAAGACCCCACATTCCACAAAAAGTTCTTTCATACTCAAAATTGATATGGCTAAAGCCTATGGTATGATTAGTTGGAACATTATTAGTCAAGTTCTGAATGCATTTGGTGTTAGAGGAAATTCTCATGACGTTATAATGCAATGTGTTACTACCGCTTCCTTTGCTAGATTAGTCAATGGATCTCCATCAACAACCTTCTTTCCTGGACGGGGCATCAGACAAGGATGTCCACTATCCCTTTATCTTTTTTTTATCATGTGCAGTGAAGTTCTCTCAAAGCTTATTCTCACGATGGAGAGGAATTCCTAAAGCATTAAAATCAATCCCAGTTATGAGATGTACTCCCATCTAGTATTTGCTGATGACCTACTCCTTTTTAGACAATGCTCAATTGATAACATATTCCAGATCAAACATATTCTAAATACCTATGAATTATGGTCAGGACAAAAAGATCAATTTTGAAAATTCTATAATCTTTTTCTCAAAGCGATTGAAACCATACATGCACCAAATCCATCTGGACTTTCTTGGTGTCTTTCTTGGTGTCAAGATCATGACCACCCATGATAAATACTTAGGACATCACTCCTCCTTTAAAAAAATGAGTCTATATATTTGAAAACCTCCTCAACTCGAGTAATTCTATGCTTATGGGTTGGAAAGGTCAATGCCTCTCCCATGCGGGCAGGACCAGTCTCATCAAATCAACTCTGTCATCCACCCGACATACTATCTTTATATCCTTCCCAAAAAGGTCACAAAGAACTTATCTCAGCATCAACAGGACTTTTAGTAGGTTGGTTCTGATATTACAAGGAAAATACATTTCAAATCTTGGTCGAGTGATTGAAACTGCATGATGGTTTAGGAATAAGAGATCCTACAATTAGCAACATGGCTATGGTCACAAAGCTAGCTTGGAGATTTCTTACAATTGCAGATTCAGTTTGGGTTAAACTTCTCAAGAGTAAATATCTATCCAATGCAAACTTTTGGTCTACTATTCCATCCTCATCATCATCTACGATATGGGATAGTCTTCTGTGTAGCAGATAATACCTCATAAATAATGTACTTTGGTCGGTTGGAAATGGCACAAGTACCAATACTTGGGAAGATCCATAGGTACCTGAATTACCTAACTTCAGAGTTTCTACAATGCATCATAGGTTGTTTACAAAGTTAGTGATCTCATTCATTAGGATACCCTGCAGCTGGAAGATCAATCTGATTTCCATTCTATTCCCTCCACATGAAATTTCTGTCGTTATTCAGATCCCTTTATCCCTATCAGTTCAGGATATTTTGATTTGGAAACACAGATAGAATGTCATACTTAATTCCAAGTCAACATATAGGTTTATCCATGAGAAGATATTCTGTAGCCCCTCAACAAGAGTTCAATGAATGGAAGAAACTTTGGAAGCTCTCTCACATCTGTCATCGAGTGCTCATATTATCTGGAGAGCTCTTAGTAACTCTCTCTCGACAGGCGACAACATTCATAGAAGAATTCACACAACAGGTCGTACCTGTTCACTCTGTCTAGTTACTATGAAACTCTTGATCATCTTTTGTTTCTGTGAAGCAAAATAATGGGATGATTTATTAATGTAGGAGAGTTTCATATAAATAGGAGAGGCTAATCCTTCTCTCTTTTGTTTTAGGCAATGTGGGACTAAAGCCCACTACTATATTATTAAATACTCAACACCCCCTCAAGCTGGAGCATAGATGTCAATCATGTCCAGCTTGTTACATAAAAATTGAACCCAAGGACCTAAAAGAGGTTTTGTGAAGATATCGGCTATCTGATCATCGGTCCTCACATGGTAAAATTTTATCGTCACTTTTGTGTATTCATTATGGACAAAGTGGATGTCGATTTCAATATGCTTCGTCCTTTCATGAAATACAAGATTGGTAGAAATATGGATAGCAAATTAATTATCATATGAAATATTTGTTGTGCTCGATCCTGCTTCTTCTCCCAATTTTTGTAGAAGACGTTTCATATATAACACTTCTGCTGGGTCGTGAGCAATGACTCGATATTCTTCTTCTGAACTTGACCGGACTATTATATTATGCTTTTGCTCTTCCACGATACCAGGTTTCTGCCAATAAATACCGAGTAGCCAGACATAGACCGTCGATCTGTCAGACTTGCACCCCAGTCAACGTCAGCAAAGCACTCAATACGAGTGTGTCCATGATTCTTCATTCGAATTTCTTTTCCTGAATTTTTGACTAGATAACACAAGATTCTGAGAACTATCTGCCAGTGTGGAACTATTGGAGAAGCAAAAAATCTACTTACAATACTAATTGTGAAAGAGATGTCCGGACGAGTCATGACTGCAGGTAGCTGAGTTTTACAACTACTCATCGATACTAATCTGGATTGGTCATTAGGACCCCCTCGTCTGGAAGTAACTTAGCCCTTGGATCCATAGGTGAGGTTGCTACCTTAGCTTGCATCATTCCTGCATCATTCAGTATATCCATGGATCCATAGGTGAGGTTACTCCCTTACCCCATGTGACATCTTGTCCAAGAAATAGTTCAATGATCCCATATTCTTGGTTTGAAATTGTTCTCCCAAAAATTCTTGAGGCTTGCAATACCCTGATGGTCGTCTCCCGTGATTACAATATTGTCAACATAAAACCAAGTAGTATCCTCCCAGCTAATGCCTGTCGGTTAAATACTGAGTGATCCTTCTTTGATTGACACATACGAACGGCAGTAAGTAGTAAAAGTGTAGTAACAATGTGTAAACGACCAAACCACGTACGAGGTGATTATTTTAGACAATAGAGAGCCTTTCGCAGATGAGACACTTTATGTCACGTCCCGCTTCCGTAGGAGCGATTGTCCTTGCTAAGGCGTGATGCCGCATGAGCCTAGATTGCACTCGTGCAAGGCGAGTTCCATAACGGCCGATTTCAGCGGCTGCGAGGGTCGTCGCACAGAAGTCCCATACAGAGACATTGAATATTAGACAACAAAATTTGAAGCAAAATACGAGTCATTGCAAAACACTCTTTTATTAATATTGAAATAAAGGTTACAATGGGGTGCAAGGCCAAGATTACAAGTCTCTCAAGCTCACTCAAGCTCGAATTACAAGTCACTCAACTCTCTCTCATCTCTCAGTACATGTCTTGAGCCAGCGGATGCTTTGGAAGGCGACGTCCATACATTATGTCCCGTATAAGTCTTGAATCCATGCGGCCGCATGCTTCGAATTGCCAAGGAACTCCGTGCCTCGACGCATCCAAGCGAGCTCCGCGCCACGAGCTTCTACCTGTGCCTGTACATGAAAACTATGTGGGTGTCAGTACTCAACTGTACTGGTGGAATGAGCTCCTCGCCCACCCATACAAAACCAACACGTTAATTTACTTTGTGTGTAACATAGTCCCTTTATGATTGTCTTTCTACTTACCTTAGGATTATTTTAGGACCGACGTCTTGGCCTATTTCGTGTCTCTAGACCATTCCGTGCTTGCAACAACAACGTTGACTCAACGACGTTAACCTATCAAGTTGTGCTTGCCTTTCGGCTAAAATCAGAGACGCATCTACGCGATAAGACTCCATTCCCGTGTGACCGTGCTATAAGTCCTTGTTGAGGCCGTGCCTTGCAACTCAAATGAGACTCAAGCATATCGTCGCCTCGCGGCCCTGCGCTACTAAATCATCAACTGACCCATCCAACTTGTGAACTAAGTGTCATTCGACCAACTTTGTCTTGCGGCGTTTCCTGACTTAAACTCAAGACAACTCAAACTAAACTGCAACTTATATGCCGACAACATAAGACTCGACGCCACATCTCGTGCCGAAGCACGTCGTCTATGTTGCAACCAAATCTTAGGCCCAATATTTTGTGTTCCAACTGTACACACATCCAACTAGACTAAATCCAAAGGCACACACGCGGATTACCGCTCGTGCCGACCCATCTATATGAATTGGTCACTAACACCACAAGCTATATTGGACTTATAGCCTTGTTATTCGGCGACCCTTTCAACGCAAGTGGCTAGCCCGAAGAAAGTTCTCGAATAACCCGAGCGGTTCGTCCAGCTACGGCTATACCGTTTCCCTCCGGAACGACGAGGTCCCATGGCGTCCAGGGTTGCCGCTCGTGGAAACTTTTCCTTGTCGACAAGTTGTCCAATGACCATGCAAGACTCGACTCAAACTGACGTCTCACACAGTCATCCTTCTTCAATGTACCATCTCTTTCAAAACCAATATCAAGACTTCTATCATTTGAGACCCCTCGACGACCCACGATCGCGAGCATTCTTTCCATGTTACCATATCATTTCATTCAACTCATGAATGCCTATTCGATAGTCCTTTCTCCAAAGCTCATAAATCAACCGTGGTTCATGCCTTAAACATAAGTCCATGCATCGTGCCTCAAATCGACTTTCGATCTACGCGACGCTATCGCCAAGTCATACTTTATATGACGGGCCTTGAGACCGTAAGACTATATGGTTATACAACCGTAGAACTCGTAGGACCGTGCTTGCTACCACTCGATAGCCTAACATAACTTGTCTGACTTAAACGCACAATGACTCGACGAGCAAAGGCTGCGCCAAGCCACGCATTGCGAAAACGTGCGTACATGCGTTCGACTTCTGAACGACTAAGTCATTTGGGTGCCTAGACTTATATCATAAGCGTGCAACGCAACTTAACTCATGGGCAAGCCAAGGCTATGCCAAGCCTTGGACGATAGGACCGTGCATGCTTTATGAAGCATTTATGCGGGCGACGCCTATGACTTAGGCTACGTTCATAACTTCCACTACTCAACCAGCTTCCCTTCTCCCAAGCCACGGGACGAAGGGTCGAGTGTCATTTTCAAAGCACGCCGTGCACCAACTCTAAGTCGACCGTTGGACCTTTTCATATTCTAACTCAATTCGACCTGTCGGGATTATTCCTTAGCTATGTGGATTCGTCTCTTTTATTATCAAGCCTACTTGTGCAAGTTGAAAATATGCAATTATTATGTGAAGGCAAAGATGAGACAAGTTCACCGAAACTACCCATCTGAGCGAGCGGTCGCCTTGATTGAGCGATGTCTTCATGCAGCCGTTGCAAGGCTAAGTCCGAACGCCGTCGGCATTTCGATTCTTCCGATTGACTGAGCTGGACGGGGCACTACATCATACACCACTCAGAAAAAGTTTTGTCCTCGAAACTAACTGAGTACTTACTCATCGACTTATCACTCGACTGTTCAAGACTCTCGCACACATTTCTCTTATGCATTTCCCAAATCCGAGCCACGCTCGTGCTACTCTCAATCTTTCCTAGAATATGATTTCAAAATCCTCGACACTTTCTATTCTTCAAGTCTCACTTGAATTCAACGTATCACTTGGTTGGATCGTGCACATATTCCAGGCGTCCCCAAAATACATGCATTTCAGCCAAGTCTCGTGATAGTGAATCCAATTCCACCTATCGATATCCACCATCCTGATAATCAATCCTACTGATGCTAACTCCCGCAACATGGACATCTCGCCTAGCCGCTAGGCAATCTCTTTAGGCTAAAGTCAATTGTCAGTATTGGAATCACAGTCCCAAACAACGATATCAACACTGACCCCATCCTAAGGTCAAACAACACTACAGAAAACAGAAAAAATGTGTTTTACGGCGCACA
>JANAVB010018758.1:0-88437 GCA_029216955.1 Iris pallida
GTGGTCTTTCTCGTTGCCTTAGGGTCAGTTTCATGTTATAGCCGACAAGAGTAAAGCATGCATCTCATAGCCAACATAATTTTAAAGCATGCAGTTATCACCCTTTGGTGATCTTACCCCGGTCGTGTAGCCATCCCTGTACAATTATAATACTTACTCTGCCTGTACAAGACTTGTTAGGAATAATATCATAATTCACTATAATATCACCGTTCGGGTGATTCTTACCAACAGCCGATCCTTCCTGTATTTGGTAACTTACTCTGCCGGCATAAGACATCATTAGCACCTGACCTATCTATATGAAGGTCACTGGCGACACGCCATCCTGGCCGTCTTACAGGTATACAGTGCCCTTGCCAGTGCAGTAGCTAGCCCCACTGTAAGTCCTGTATACCGTGCTACTACTTCACTGCCACTACTTCGCATTGGTTTCCCCTAGGACGAACCGGGTTCCATGGCCCAGGAATACCGTTCGAGACCACCTTGTCGACAAGTTGCCATGACCATGCAACTATATGCAACTTATCTAAGAAGAAAACATATAATGCATGATAAGGAAAACTAAGCAAAACCATATTCTCATTCGTATTGCCATCTTACCATCTAGCCATCTTGCCTTGAGCCAATGCTCACATTATCATCTGCCCAATCCAGGGTCTTGGCGTAATCAACATTCTACATCGGCGACAGGATAATAGAATGTTGTTACCCAATGCCTTGCCACATCTTTGATACCAAACATCTTTCCAACCAAACTCAATGTACTCACCGCCCAATTCCTGGGACTTAGCATCTGTTTAGCATTCATTCATTTGAATGCAATTCAAGCATACTCACTGCCCAGTTCTTGGGTCTTAGCATCTGTTTTACCATTTTATTCATTGAGCCAAAGCTCCATGATGACTCATAGTGCTTCTGCGATTATTCTGTGTTGCTTCCAAACTATTCTATGTTGTACCCTTGACTGAAAGTCCGTTGATCATTCTAACCTCTCACTGGGTGTTCCATACAATAAGTCTAAATATGTGGGCTGTGATATGTGTGCTTTGTTGAATTTCTAAAAGTTACCAAAAAGAATAACAATGATGCGATGCGTAAGTTTGTGATGTATGCTGGATGTCTTATGTGTAGGATTCTTTGAATCGATTGTTATGCAGCAATCGACAGTGGGTGATGGCATGGTATGTTGGAACAGCATGTGCATGAATTTCAGTGAATGGGAATCGACAGAATTTTTAGTCGATATTTGTGGTCAGCATAACCACTGCAGGATGGATTGTCCATGTTGGATGTCGATTTGATGCGAAAGAATATTGTGTTTGGAATGGCTTGAGCTCTGGGTGGTATATTACATATACCCTTTTCGTGATAAGATGTCCCTTGACCCTTGATGTGTCTATGATTTTGTGATTGCTTTACCTATAAGGTAGTGGGTGGTATCGAATCATAGTTGAGCTTACGATTGATACATGTTGGCTAGGCGTGTTCCTTGATTGTTAAGTTGGATGACCCATTGTGAGATTTTGATGTATTCAGATGAACCATCGCAAGACCTTGTCGGTTAGCATTATGTTGGGTAATAAGAGAATTGAGAATATGAAATGAATGCCTTGGTTGGGAAGAAAACAATTTTCGATTCAGGCGAAGACTGAATCAGTTGGGTAAGGAGGATGGTAGGCTCGGTAACGATAGTGTGGTGTTGCTATCGAATGATTTGCGGGAATAGCTATGGACCGAATTTTGAATGATGTTGGAATTGAGTGAAAGAAATTGCATGTTGGATATCGATAGAATTGATGGTGATGTTAGACGCTTATCGGGACGTCAATTTTCTTCAAGCACACTGCACCACGTGCTAAGATCATCTATTCCACAAGCCTATTCTCTAACTTTTCGGTCGTCGATGCAACTCTCTGCATCTTCTAAATTATGAGTCATCATAGAGGCAATAAGTCACTACTTATGAAACTTACGATACGACTTAATTAGTCAAATTAATGTATTAAAATTATATTTAATCTCTCGTGGAATCATTTAGATCCATACAATCACACACAGGTTCCACGAGACATTGAAACACAGTTTTAGGGTTTCTAACTTTTAATTAGTCGGTTATGCCCCTACTTCAATAACATACTTAAAAATCATATAAAAATCATAAAAATAATATTTAAACTAATTTTTTTACAAATTTATCTCTAAAATTCTAGAATTAATATTTCTAAAGATATTTATGACTAGTTGATTACTAAGTCAGCTAGTCTACCCGAAACTCGTCCGGAACATAGTTAATGACTCAAAATTTCTAAAATAACCAAAAATATATTTTAAATAGTAATAAAATAATTTATTTCATAAAAAAATCAGAGTTACAAGGGTTGATTTATACTACAAGTTTGGGACATTCTAGGTCAGCCGGTTACCCGAAATTAGCTAGATTTGACCTACAATTTTCTCGACCAGATTTGAATTGCTAAAATCTTGAAAAAATATTTAAAAATACTAATTTATGTATATAAATACACATAAAATTTATTTTCGAAAATATGCACCAATAACTCATAGTTCCTTCACAATGGGTTTAATTTGATCCTACCGACACATGAATATTATGCCTATATTTTATGAAATTTTTATGGATGATTATACCTAACAAAAGCCATCAAAATATAATTTCTACAGAATTAATAACATATTTTCTACAGAATTTTAGCAAAGATTTTTAGAAGAAAAGATTAGGGTTCTTACAAAAGATTCTTGCTAGAAAGGGTGATGATGACTTCTCTTCACCAAAGCTCCAATCTTTTCCGCTATCATCGCTTGCTAATCCTCTCTTGATGAGTATGGGAGATTTTATAATGGCTATAGAGGATTGGATGGGGGAGATAGAGTTTTTAGGATTTGTTTTGAGGGGTTTCGGGGATGTATGGTGGAGGAGATGAGTTTTTGTGAAGGATGGAGAGATGTGCAATGGAGAAGATGATGTATGAAGGCTATGGGGAGTTTGTTGCTGCTGAAATTATGGAGAGGGTGAGAGTTTTGGTCGGCCAAAGGTGAGGGAGAGAAAGATTAGGATTTGGTTGAGATTTGGGATAAGTTGGTATATTTAAATGTATCCTTAAATAAATTTTAAGCAATCTAGGATTTAAATCCTATTTAATTTGATGCATTTGGCCATGGGAGGGTTGCTTGGCCGAAATTATCATGGTGGGGGTCTACTTGACATGATTTGGTTGTTTGGTGAGTTGGCAAGTTGATTGGATTGAGGATTTAAAAAGGGGTTTCCTAATATAGAAATATTTAATTCTATCTATGTAATTACACTACAAAATCTGAATTAAATACAAATAAATGTAATTATTAATATTTATTAATGCCCAACATGTCTACATAGGGTTGGGTTTGGCTTGGAAGAGTTTTGGGAAGGTTTGGTGCAACCGGGTCTCCTAAAAAGTCATAAAGGCTTTCTTAACTAATTAATTAAATAAAAATATAACTTGTGCCATAATTTGAATGGTTAACATGCAAGAGATTACAATATGACCATGGCATTCCTAACATGGCTAGCATACTAGTTAAAGCACCCGACTACGCTAGGCATGCCATACTTTCTAGTCGCCTTGCATATTCAAACTCAACCATGGCTATAGTCCTTTTATATAATATAAATAAGATAAAAAATAAATTAGAATTAAATAAAATCCAAAAATAATTTAAATATTCCTTTAAATTATAAGGGATTTTACATCCTACCCAACTTATGACAATTTCGTCCTCGAAATTAAAAATAATCATAATATGAAGAATTGCGATATTTTGTACGGTGGGAGAGTAGGTACGTCAAATTGTAGCTCATTTTTTTTTGAAAGGATGGAGGGGTGGTTGTCATAGAAATCCCAATTGACCTCATATTCTATAAGATGGGGTATGCTTCCTTCCAGACTCTACCCAACTTATAGAAGTTGGCCACCCGTAAAGATCGTCATCATTACAAGACTTTAAGGAGGACAATTTCTAGGGAGGGACACGAGAATAATGGACACTTCTGACCGCAGTCTTTGATTCTAAGTGAGCCTCGATAATACCGTGACGTTCTTGGTCAATAAAAACTATAAGAAAGTTACTACAATCAAACATTGTCACTCTAGGGGTCATGCTTTTGACAAGCTAGTAGCGACCTCTTGTTTGAATATACTAAGGTGTGTCGGTTCAGAAGGATTCGATCCACGTCTAACATGGAAAACAAAGAAGTGAGCTTGAAAACTTAGGGAAGAAAAATTTATGGCCAAGTGATGAGAATCAAAAAGAACCCAGGATATAGAATATGATTAGGCAAGTGTTTTGAAAACTCTAAGTCATAACGACTAATATGTGTGGGCTGATGTTTAGTGTTGTGTAGAAGGCATGCACTTGCTTGTTGGAAGGCATATGTCATAGGTGTGCTATGTATTGCATAGATCTTGAATATTCAGTTTAGTTAAGGGAATGGGTCGATATTTGCATGGTTGAAATCGAATAGATCGAATTTGGGTCTCTATGGTTTGTTTTGAGAAAACAATGTGTCATATACGTGGTGTAATTTAAATGGAGCACTGGAAAGTTCGTTTGCGTGGGACATGTATGTCATGTGAGTAGCATGATTAGTCTAGTTCGTGAGTGTGAACTCTGTCGAAAGGAAGAGTCTAGCATTGTGCTTCAATTATCAAAATCACGGTCGAGGGTATCACATGATACGAATATGGGTCGACGTTATGAACCATTGTATTATTAGTCTAATTGGAACCAATCATTTCCAACCACTTGCTAATTCCAAAATCTTATATTTCTTAGAGAGGCTTGCGATCTATTGGCTCAAAAATTTTGCTCTTGATTTAAACAAAAATGATTTTATGATTGACTTGAAGAATTTAGGTTACAACCCGTTACCGTAGTTATCTAAACACACGAGCAAAGGGATATAAAATGCAAAATAAAAGATCGTTTCATAAATTCCATACATGCGGAAGAACGGTCACGATTGTAATCCCATTCTGAGAGGTAGAGTATAATAAGTTCAATGTTCTACCCAACTTATAGAAGTTGGTTAATCGGGGAAAGCACAGTAATAGGGCTTCTAAGAAGGTCAAATTTCAAGGAGGTATAGAAAGTATGAGGTATTTCCAATCATAGTCATAGACTCTATAGGAAGTCTAGTTATTATCTATTTAATATGGCCCATATATTAATTATGTTTGGTCAAAACAATATGAGAGGTCTTGGTCAAGTATATCCGGAAGCAAGTTGGTACCGAGAGATGCATAACATAGGCTACAAAGAGATGCAGTTACGAAATCTATGGAAGGTGAATTAGTGAGCCAAGAGGTGGGACCTACATAATAGGGTAAGCGCCTATTTCATCAAGTTTGGTTTTATAGTCCCAATATGGCGATGGGCTATGATGGGTTTAACTGAGTCTCAATAGGTTCCCTAATTGGACTTCAATCTTTGATTGCATGAACTTTAGATTTTAATCTATAGTGGCTGGACAAAATTTTGTAAAATTTTAAACCATCCCTATTAGGTTAGGGTAATGTAGAATAGGTTCAAATTCAAGTGGTTGGGCAAATTTCCCGTCGGGTTGGTAGAATAGGTTCTTTAAGTCATGAGATGCGCCTTCCATGACTTTTGTGTTTAAGTAACACACAAGGCCTCTATTGAGTGGCACACTAGTGGCATGTGCGTAGAGGGCTTCGAGTAGATCACAACCATATATTGGACCAAAATATTTGAGTCAAGATTGGATCTCTAACTGCAGTCCGAAAGTACATCGGTGTTATGGTAAAGGTTATCGCTAGTCCCTTTTGACCTGAAAGTCGTATCATAATAATAGAGTCCAAGGAGATGTGTTTGTATGGGAAATGATATGTCTACTTTAAGGTGGACTCATTTAAGTTTTGGATATAAATTTTGTTGGAAGGTAACAGCTAGTATTACACTTCAAATATCAAAGTCACGGTAAGGGACACCAAAAGATTTAAAAAGAAAGTGGGAGTTCACGAGTCACTAATTTATCATCCTAGTGAGAACCAATTTACCTCAATCAATTGGTGATCCCCAAATTCCTAAAAGTAAGAATGGCTTACAATCTATTCACTCTAGAGACTAGGATATGGTTTTAGGAATAATAAGGTTAGGAATATTTGAGTCGCGATATCGTGCCTTGACATTTGGTAATAATAAGTCACGATGTGATTGATAACATGATAGGGTAGTTGTGAATCAGTTTTGAGGATTGTACCCCCGAGTCCTAATAAATGGAAATGATCGCGTACAGTAGTACCTGAGTCGATAAGATGGAATGACCCGCTTGTCCATGGTATACGAGAGTCTATCGGTGGAATAACGAACTCTAAAGCACGTCATGGGAAAGATCCCTAACTACTAAGTCGTGAATTTCTATTTGTGTCAAACCTGCCAGACTATAGTCACAAGCGTTCTAGAGGTGTTAAATGTAGTGCTCATGTATCACTTGTTGATTACTAATACAACATAATGACGGGGCGTCATGCTACAGATTTTGGCTAAACTGGTGAATGTGTTGTTCTAATATTATGTCACTTCTTTGATACTAGAATTTTGTACCTAAAGCAACATCTGCTGAATCTCTAATCTTGGAATGGGTGTCTACCACAGTCCTTGCAATGCTTGTCCTTGTTTTGGTCTATTCTTCTCTGTCTAAACTATAGGGGCCTAGTCAAGTAAGGTTTGAGTTAAGACATACGGGTTGCTAGTTAAGCCAAGAATCAAGATAAATATTTGGAGACTCACAATAAATGATTCCTAGAGATTAGATGGTCTCATAGGTTTGTGGTTTACCCAAGGGTAAGATCTTACTCATCTTTCAAGCTCAAATGACTAGAAGGTCACGATATTACTATTAGGGTCAGGGAAAGGACGAGCAACTTTAGGCAAGGTTGTAGTTATATGGCTTGGCCGATGGTTGCTATACTTGTGCATATAACTACCATGGCCATAGGGATACTCTGTATTTATCTATCAAATACGAGCGTTCGTCTTTCCAATCAGTGAAAGACAAAAGCAATAAAGAGTTCAAGAAAGATGTCATTGAATACAATTACGTAATTCAAAGGCGAATGTGTAATTCAAGAGAAATTGTCAATGCAGTCGCGATAAGATCCTAGATACCTCTATATCTCAATCCATGTGGGATAATCATATGAAGAGCGAACCAAGTGTACTATGGTTGATCAGACCATAATACATTGATTCTAATTAGACAATATGCTTGTGGGCGTCCCCAGTATACATATGTCCTGAACAAGCTCGACAAAGAATAAGCTTGCAAAACTAGGCTATAAATAGCGTCGTCATTCATGGTAGTTTAAAGTATAAGTATGGGAGAATACGTTGAAAGCAGTAATAAATAGTTTGAGTTTTACAAGGATCTAAGTCTTATCCGGTTGCGTATACAGTCGTCCTACTGGTTCTTGTATCAGGCCTTAGTTGACCAATGGGTATGGGCTACAAAATCTCTATATTCTAGGTAAACATCTCTCCTACACTAGCATATAATCATTATCACTCTGTTACACTTTAATACTAGGTTAAAAGGATACGGGTGGTAGGTTGTAGTCATACTACTCAACTTATGAAGTCAACTAATAGAGTAATTGAGGAATATAACATGAATACTCGTATGAGTTATCTCCTACCCTTCCTATTTAGCACGAAAGAAGATAAGATTTATAGTGAAAGGAATCAAGCAGAAGAAAGTCAAGATAATCGGACGAGAGTTCGAAATTTGGAATTGAGGAACGAAGTCAAGCTTGTGGATGAGATTCCTATATCCTAATCCTATATGTAGGTTCACATCGGTACAGTAACGTAACCGATGTGACAAACTCGACCTGCATGGGCCACCACAAAAATATGTAACGCCCCAGTCCCAAAATACTTAGGGCTAGGTACGTATCCATGCCAGCTGTATACATACGAAGTAAACTCCAATGTATGTATCCCTATATGTATATATAAGCTGTAAAATACAGTAAAACCATGATAACTAAATCTCATCCACAACAATAAAGAATAATATTATAATCAACTCAAGAATTTGTCATTTATACATGTAGTTGGGCGGAGACAAATCCACTACCAACTATTTTAAAAGAAAGAAATATACAAGGAAATGATATCTAAAAATGACAAGATGAACCAAGGACAATCATCTTCGAAGGAATGGAGAAGATCACGGCCTTGGCTAGGACACCTGCAAAAAGTCACAAAGCACACACCTGGCGAGATAACCAGGTCCTCAGAGGGACGTAACAAGATACAATAAACATGCCATATAACTACTGAATATAAATTATGCCACAATTAAAGAAAGTGACAAGACATAAATAAGGTAACCTAACCATACTAAAGTGATCATGCAGTTGAGAAACAATCCTTCGACGCATGAGCCCTGGCTGTAAATGGGATCGACATAGTCCCCATATAGGTCACCAGGGGCCTACGTTCGTAACGTCCAAAGATCGTCAGAGGGCATCATGTACAAGGGGGTACGTCCATAACGCTCCGAAAAACGTCAGAGGGCACCTGGAGCCTGCGTCTCCGGAGAAGCGCACAGGTAAGCAGGGAAGTGCAAAGAAGCCCATACGTCAGGTATTGTTCTTCCCACCCAATGTACCTGTCAAGTCGCATCCACGACCATGTACCTCTACTAACTACTAAGTCTCCTAACACGCCTCTATTAGCAGTTAGCCCTAAGGCATGCGCATGGAGGATCAACCCACACGCAAGAACCTCTATATGCTACTCATCTCACACATTCTCGTGGTACAACTATGTCAAGGTATATACGATACACTATAGATGGTAGTCCCTTAACTCTAGGTTCATGTACAACCAAAGGATAGTAACAAAGTAAACTAATAATCACTGAGCATGTAGTAAATCAAGAACTGTAATAACTGAAAATAACAAACAGTGATATATAAATAAATGCAGACTGAATATAAACAGTATAATGACAAGGTATCTTGTCTGATTCCGTGCTGTAAATATGAAATACCGCTCCCGCGTCCACTCCTCCGGAACCCGACACTCCTAGATAATTAATTAACTAAATTAAGTCACTACTTATGAAACTTACGATACGACTTAATTAGTCAAATTAATGTGTTAAAATTATATTCAATCTCTCGTGGAATCATTTAGATCCATACAATCACACACAGGTTCCACGAGTCATTGAAACACAGTTTTAGGGTTTCTAACTTTTAATTAGTCGGTTATGCCCCTACTTCAATAACATACTTAAAAATCATATAAAAATTATAAAAATAATATTTAAACTATTTTTTTTACAAATTTATCTCTAAAATTCCAGAATTAATATTTCTAAAGATATTTATGACTAGTTGATTAATAAGTCAGCTAGTCTATCCGAAACTCGTCCGGAACATAGTTAATGACTCAAAATTTCTAAAATAACCAAAAATATATTTTAAATAGTAATAAAATAATTTATTTCATAAAACAATATCAGAGTTACAAGGGTTGATTTATACTACAAGTTTGGGACATTCTAGGTCAGCCGGTTATCCGAAATTAGCTAGTTTTGACCTACAATTTTTTCGACCAGATTTGAGTTGCTAAAATCATGGAAAAATATTTAAAAATACTAATTTATTTATATGAACATACATAAAATTCAGTTTCGAAAATATGCACCAATAACTCATAGTTCCTTCACAATGTGGTTAATTTGATCCTACCGACACATGAATATTATGCCTATATTTTATGAAATCTTTATGGATGATTATACCTAACAAAAGTCATCAAAATATGATTTCTACAGAATTAATAACATATTTTTTACAGAATTTTAGCAAAGGTTTTTAGAAGAAAAGATTAGGGTTCTTACCAAAGATTCTTGCTAGAAAGGGTGATGATGACTTCTCTTCACCAAAGCTCCAATCTTTTCCGCTATCATCGCTTGCTAATCCTCTCTTGGTGAGTATGGAAGAGTTTATAATGGCTATAGAGGATTGGATGGGGGAGATGGAGTTTTTAGGGTTTGTTTTGAGGGGTTTCGGGGATGTATGGTGGAGGAGATGAGTTTTTGTGAAGGATGGAGAGATGTGCAATGGAGGAGATGATGTATGGAGACTCTGGGGACTTTGTTGCTGCCAAAATTATGGAGAGGGAGAGAGTTTTGGTCGGCCAAAGGTGAGAGAGAGAAAGATTAGGATTTGGTTGAGATTTGGGATAAGTTGGTATATTTAAATGTATCCTTAAATAAATTTTAAGCAATCTAGGATTTAAATCCTATTTAATTTGATGCATTTGGCCATGGGGGGTTGCTTGGCCAAAATTATCATGGTGGGGGTCCACTTGACATGATTTGGTTGTTTGGTGAGTTGGCAAGTTGATTGGATTGAGGATTTAAAAAGGGATTTCCTAATATAGAACTATTTAATTCTATCTATGTAATTACACTACAAAATCTGAATTAAATACAAATAAATGTAATTATTAATATTTATTAATGCCCAACATGCCTACATAGGGTTGGGTTTGGCTTGGAAGAGGTTTGGGAAGGTTTGGTGCAACCGGGTCTCCTAAAAAGTCATAAAGGCTTTCTTAACTAATTAATTAAATAAAAATATAACTTGTGCCATAATTTGAATGGTTAACATGCAAGAGATTACCATATGACCATGGCATATTCAAACTAAACCATGGCTATAGTCCTTTTATATAATATAAATAAGATAAAAAATAAATTAGAATTAAATAAAATCCAAAAATAATTTAAATATTCCTTTAAATTATAAGGGATTTTACAGAGTTCGGCCGTCTGAGCCGATATACGGAGTAATGGTTAATGATCCGGAGATCAGGGCGAGCCGTTTCAGAGAGGGATTGATCTGGGATATCAAGATCCTTATTCCCTCCTTTTATGAGACTTATACCCAGATCTATGCGGAGGCCCGCAAGGTAGAGCGTGAGTGGGGCTTGAAGCCCAAGAGGGATCGCGATCTTTTCTCAGGGGCTACTTGCAGCATGGGGGCTGCTAAACGCCCTTATCTTCAGCATCGTTCTTTCCAGCATCACCAGACACAGGTTCAGGCCAGAGCGCCGGTTCAGCAGGTACAACACACTCAGCAGAGGCAGGCACAGCATGGGGCTCCTTGCAACTTCTGCAAGAAGTCTGGTCACGTCTGGAAGGTTTGCCGAAAGAGGCTGAAAGTTTGTCTCTTTTGCGGTGGCGCAGGCCATCAGTTGAGGGAGTGTCCAGTGAACCCTCGTATTACTGGTACAACTCAGAGGGCGCCAGCGAGAGTACCTGCAGTACAGCTGAGGGGTCCACTTCTGACCCAGCAGCAGCGGTTTGTACAGTACCACCAGCCGCGGGGTGTTTAGGGCAGGGCTTTTTCTCTTTTAGCCGAGGAGATCGAGCCAGTCGCAGATGTTATGGCAGGTTCGGTTCTTCTTGATTCTTTTTCTGCTTTAGTATTGTTTGATTCAGGTGCTACACACAGTTTTGTGTCAGTTTCTTTTGCACTTAGACACAACATTATTGTTGAGTATCTGGGTAGGACTTGCAAGATTATGACCGGGGAAGGTATTATCCTGGTTAATAATATTTGCAAGGGACGGAGTGTCACTCTGGGAGGCCGGGATTTGAGCACGTACTTGCTCGTAATGTCACTTCCGAGCTACGATATGGTACTCGGTATGGATTGGTTGAGCAGGCACCATGCTAGTATAGATTGTAGAGCAGGCATAGTATTGTTTAGTCCGCCAGGAGAGCCAGAGTTTCAATTTTTCAGAGGAGCAGCGGAGACGGAAGATGGATTCTGTGGAGCCCTGTTGGCGGGGCAGGAGTTGCCGCATCCAGTTATTACAGAGTTTTTGGTTGTCTTTCCCAAAGAATTGCCGGGGATGTCGCCGGACAGAGATGTTGAGTTCTCGATAGACTTGATGCCGGGCGCTGAGCCTATTTCTCAGCATGTCTATCGAGTCAACAACAGCGAGTTGGCGGAGCTGAAGAAGCAAGTCGACGAGCTGCAGGACAAGGGCTTTATCAGATCCAGTTCTTCGCCTTGGGGTGCGCCAGTCCTGTTTGTCCCGAAGAAGGATGGTATGATATGGATGTGTATCGACTACCGAGCACTCAACAACCTCAATATCAAGAACATGTATCCTTTGCCCAGGATTGATGACTTGTTTGATCAGTTGAGCGGCACGAGGGTGTTCTCGAAGATAGACTTGCGATCTGGGTACCATCAGCTGAAGGTAAAGCGGGATGACATTCCGAAGACTGCTTTTCGTACCCGTTATGGCCAGTATGAGTTTATCGTCATGCCGTTTGGGTTGACTAATGCCCCGGCGGTATTCATAAACTTGATGAATAAGGTATTCCATCCATACCTTGACAAGTTCGTGGTGGTCTTCATTGATGACATTCTCATCTATTCGAAGACGCCTGAGGAGCACGAGGAGCATCTACGGGTTGTACTGGAGACTTTGAGGAGGGAGCAGCTGTATGGGAAGCTGTCGAAGTACGAGTTCTTCTTGGACCGAGTGGAGTTCCTGGGCCATGTTGTATCCGGTGATGGGATTTCAGTACATCAGAAGAAGATTGCAGCGGTAGAGTCTTGATCGACACCCAGTTCAGTTATCGAGATTCAGAGCTTTCTGGGTTTGACAGGCTACTATAGGAAGTTCGTGCAGGACTTCTCTCGAATAGCAGAGCCGATGACTAGACTAACCAGGAAGGACGTGGAGTTCGTCTGGACTGATGAGTGTCAGGCTGCTTTCGAGGAGCTGAAGAAGAGGTTGACGTCGGCTCCTATTTTGACATTGCCATCTGGGTCCGGAGGATTCACGATCTACAGTGATGCTTCGGGAAAGGGTCTGGGTTGCGTACTTCCGCAGCATGGAAAGGTAATTGCTTATGCATCTAGGCAGTTACGGACACATGAGAAGAACTACCCGACTCATGATTTGGAGTTAGCAGCAGTCATATTTGCCTTGAAGCTGTGGAAACACTATTTGTACGGAGAGCGGGTAGAGATTTTTACTAACTACAAGAGCTTGAAGTACGTGTTTACCCAGAAGGAGCTGAATATGAGGCAGAGGCGATGGTTAGAGCTGATGAAGGATTTTGATATATCCTTACAGTACCATCCGGGAAAGGCTAATGTAGTTACGGATGCTTTGAGCAGGTATCAAGTGGCCATGTGTTTAACGATAGATTGTCACCTTCTGGCAGATCTGGAGAGCTTGGGCATAGAGGTGATAGTTCCCGGGTTTGAGGAGCAGATGTGGGGTCTTCAGGTGCAGTCAGAGCTGATGGACAGAGTCAGAGCAGCTCAGTTTGAGGATGAGGCTCTAAGGGTCATCAGGGAGCAGGTACGGGCATGACTGTTGGATGAGTTCTCTATAGCGAGAGATGGGTCGTTGAGGCATGGTACCAGATTGTGCGTGCCAAGCGGAGGACTTCGGAAGGAGGTTCTTCAGGAGGCGCATCGTTCTCAGTACTCTATGCATCCTAGAGCCAACAAAATGTACAGAGACTTGAGACAGCATGTATGGAGGTATGGCATGAAACGCGAGGTGGCTCAGTTCGTTTCTAGATGCTTGGTGTGCCAGCAGGAGAAAGTCGGAAGGCAGAGACCAGGTGGATTGCTCCAGCCACTACCTATTCCTGAATGGAAGTGGGAGCATATCACTATGGACTTTGTGTCTGGACTTCCGCGTTCTCCAGGAGAAAAGGATGCGATTTGGGTCATTGTTGATCGATTGACCAAATCAACCCACTTTTTGCCTTTCAAGGTGGGTTTGTCTACGGAGAGGCTGGCCGAGATATACGTGCGGCAGATAGTCCGATTGTACGGGGTTCCAGTGAGCATAGTCTCGGATCGGGATAGCTGATTCACTTCCCACTTCTGGAGGAGTTTGCAGCTTAGCTTGGGCACATCACTCAAGTTTAGCACCGCATACCACCCCTAGACAGACGGGCAGTCGGAGAGGACGATTCAGACCCTCGAGGATATGCTTTGTACCTGTATCTTGGACTTCGGGGGATCTTGGGAGGACCACCTTCACTAACAGCTACCAAGCCAGTATAGAGATGTCACCTTTTGAGGCTCTATACGGACGGAGGTGCCGTACTCCCTTGTCTTGGGATGATGTCGGCGAGAGAGTTTTGCTTGGCCCTGAGATGGTAGTGGATGCTGCGGAGAAGGTCAGGGTTATCAGAGATAGACTTCGGGTGGCGCAGGACGGGCAGCGGCATTGGGCCGATAGCCACCGGAGGCTATTGGAGTTCGAGGTATAGTTTAGATTTTTCTAGTATTTGAGTCTGATTGTGATTGTTCTAGATCAAGCTTTAAGACTTGTGTTTTTGTTCTAGGTTGGTGATCTTGTGTTTCTGCAGATTTCTTCGATGCGTGGCACGATTCGTTTTGGTGGTGGCGGAAAGCTTAGTCCACGATACATCGGACCTTTCCGTATCTTGGACAGAGTCGGTACAGTGGCTTACCGACTGGAGTTACCGCCCGCACTAGAGGGAGTGCACAACGTATTCCACGTGTCGCAGTTGAGGCGGTACGTGGCAGATCCCAGTCACATTTTGGACCACTCCGAGATCGAAGTGGGACCGACTTCAGTTATCCAGAGAAGCCGGTTGAGATCCTGGACCGAAAAGAGAAGGTGCTCCGGAACCAGGTCATTCCTTTGGTTCGCGTTGCATGGAGGTACCACTCTCCAGGTGAGTCTACCTGGAAGAGAGAGGACGACATGCGGGAGCGATTTCCATATCTCTTCGAGCCTTGAGGTAAAATTTTCTTTTTCTTTCCTTGTTCTATTTTATGTTGCTGTGTTAGTTTCGCCTTCAATTTCGAGGACAAAATTTTTTTTAAGGTGGGTAGACTTGTCACTCCCACTTTTCATAAATGGGGGTAAAATGGTCATTTTTATATTTTTAGGATTTTTAGGAATTTTTATTTAATTATAATGTTATTTGGGGATTTTTAGAGTCGGGTTCGAATTTCAGCTCATTCCGACTTGTATCGGGGACCCGGGTAGCTTAGACTCTGATCGGGATCCAAATTTAAGTTAGACATGGCCCATAAATCCTAAAAATTAGTCTGGTACTTTTAGACAATTCCTCCATGACTTAATCGGTCAATTTGTAGATTTTAACTTGGCATTTCCAACCCCGAAAATTTGCTTAAGTCAATTTTGGCAGCAGCAGCAGCAGCAGCAGCATAGTGTTCTGTTATATCTCCAAGGATGGAAGATTATCAAGGTTGCCCCAACCTTTGATGGTTGTGAGGCAGATGAGGAGCTGGAAGATTCTGGCGAGGATGTAATTTCTTTTGCGCCATGGGGGTTCCATTGGTTGCAGAGTATCCGACCTTCAAACCTTGTGTATCGGAATAGGAATTGCTGCTTCCTGGAGCTATATTTGCCCAGTCGCTTCGCACGCCTATTCGGTTATACCCAACTAATGTTAAAAATGCCCAGTTGCTCTCTGGCATTTGTTGAAAGTTTACTGGATGGTGCCCGAGGGTGGTAGTATTACAATGTCGGGTGTACTGGGGTACGATTCACGATACCGATCCGCAACCCCAGCCGCATATATTGTATTCTGCCACAAAATTTTACTGCACAATGAATATCGTTCCCGTTGGATTTGACCGGGAGACTAGTTTCATTGCGGGCACACAGCTCGAAGCTTTGGAAAGCATGCTGGCAACAGCTCGAGCTTATCATCCTCCTCAAGTGGCAGCATATAGAACTGCCTCTGTGGTACCGACATGAAGTTCTCAGGAGGACCCCTCGGCTAAACCATCGAAGAGACGTGCCCCGACGGAGGCATATTCATCGGACCCGAAGAGGCCCAAGAAGGCTTTAGTGTGGCAGCAGCAGTAGCAACAGCTGCATAGTGTGGCAGCAGCAGTAGCAGCAGCTACTAGCAGCAGTAGCAACCCCAAACAGCCCCCCTTAACCCTATTAACCCCCTGTACCCCTATATATATATACCCCTATATATATACGTATATACTCCTATATATAACCATAAATAAACCCCCTAAATGGCCTCATATTTGGGTAGGTTTGAGTGAGTGTGAGTGTTTTGGTGTGAGGGTGAGTGAAAGGGTGAATTGAGATACTAGTATCGGAACGCATCCTAGAATGAGATGGGACTTAGATATGTGAAATAGAGTTTGTGGGTAGACTCCTAAGTTAGAATCGAGGATTCGATTGAGGATAGGAGGATGGTATCTCATGATACCATTGAGTATCCTAAGATACTCAAGGTAAAGAGTGAGTTAAACAACATAGACCGTAAGATGGACTGGATGTTCACCTTACCTAGGAAACTTGGTAGGTAATGTTAGTATAGGTTAGTATCCTACTACCCTAGGAAGCCAGGAGTGAAACTCCTAAGAAAAAGCTACTTGGCCTTAGTGTTAGAGTGGAAAGAATAAACGGGATAAGTTGGGATAATACCCATTTCACAACATATGGATTTAATACCTTAAGATATAGCTATAATTAGGATTTTATGGATGGTAATGGTTAGGAATAGTGGACTTGGACTAGTTTTAACCTTGGTTGACCACGGTTGACTATTTTTGACCAAAAGTCAACCGAAAGTCAACCGTAGCCTAAAATTAACTAGAACTTGACCAAACTTGACCAGTTGATCCAAAGTCAACTGTTAGTCAACGCTAGTCAAGTTTGACCAAAAGTTGACCTAGAGTTTACCTAGGATTGACCAGAGTTGACCAGTTGACCAAAAGTCAACTGTAAGTCAACCGTTGACTTAAATAAACCTTGTTTGACTTTGTTTGACTTGTATTGACCTAGTTTGACTTTGTTAGGCCTAGTATAACTTAGATTGACCCTGTATGATCTAGTTTGACCTTGTTTGACCTAGTTTGATTTAGTTTGACGTGTCTTGACCAAGTTTGACTCAGTATGACTTAATTTCACTTCCAAACTATTATATTGATACATTATTCCATCTATAGGTCCTCAAGGCACTGTTCTTGGACTCGGTCGACTTATCCATCATATCACAGGCGAGTACTTTCTCTGATAACTTTTCTAATTTATGATAATTGTTATAATTCATGTAATTAGTGTAGATATGCTTGTTCTTGACACATTGGTCACACGGATTGGTATTCATGGATCTCGACATGAGATGTTATTCCTCGTTATCTTGGTATATATTGTGCAAGCCCCCTTGTAGTTCTTGTACAGTATATGGACACCGATTCTCGAGGAGACTTGCTCCCTTCTCGCAGAATCTCGTGTCGTAACGTGTCTTGCTTGGATCCACTCTACCAGTCGGGGGCGAGGAGTATTAGTATAGATATGTGGTCAAAGCCTATTGTGCACCCATTGTGCACCTATTGATTGTGAGTGTTGATCATACAACCCACGTATGGTTAGCCAGGCCTGTTATTATTGTGCAAGTTCCCAAGCCGGCCACATATTGTAGCTAGTACTCACACACCTAGATAGATGATTCTTGATTCTTGTACATGCCATGATCAGTTTTACTTGCCTTGTTCTAGCTCTATATTTACAGCTTACCTGCCATGATACTCACATATACATTTCATGATTTCTTGTATATACTCTCTATTTACAGTCTTATAGCTTTTGTCATATCTTGTGAACTGTTATTAGTTGATTGTGCTCATTCCATCCTGACTGGATATATTGACAAAATATTACAGATGACGGTGAGGAGGATTGCTGTACCTAATACTGTCCGGTTGACGTAGTGGGCTTAGACTTGGAGACCTTGGTTCAGCAAGGCTTAGCTCCGTCCGACGAGCCTCTAGCTTAGTTTAGTTAGAGTAGATATTTTGGAATGGACCTTGTCTCCAGCTTGCTACTTATGTTTATGATATTATATTCTGGGATTGTATAACCATATTACTCTGTGACTCTTTTTCTCTGTTGAGCTGGATTTTGCACTTGTGATTATATCTATCTAGTTTTCGTGCCATGATTCTTCCTTCTAGATTGTGATTGAGTTTATCAGTATTTCATACTATAATTCCTCCGTGCGGAGATGACAGGTTATTATATAATGTTTGTTAGCTAGCAGACCTACAGCATTCTACATCATTTTTACGGTGTAGGCTGGACGCTGTCACGCACTTGTGCCCCTACCTAGTGTGCGGGTCGTGACAAACATCACATAAGATGTACCTGAATTTGCAAGAATCACATATGTTGCAAAGTGAAAGAAGCACAATCCGTTGGGGTTATGTTTCATACACTAATATTACTACTGGTTTATGTGTCCTGTACAGAGCAAAGGATGGTCTCAGCAACTAACTTTAGTAAGGTGGCCAACATCCCAACAATTACGGAAAAACTGTTCCCAGATGGATTCCAAATAAATGTTAGAAAAAAATTTGAGTTGCACCTCACTTTATTTATCCATATTCACTGTGTACTTTACTGTTTTACCATAAAGTATAAATTTCTCCACTTTTGACAAAAATCGTCCATAGCCGACGGTCAACCCCCTTTGACAGACATTTTTTGACAAAAATATCCTTCATATTTCTTCTTCCCAAACTCCTATTCGACCCTACCGACCCCCTACCTCCTCTGGTTAACAGCCGACGTCCCCCCTCCTTCGACCGCCGCCAACCCACCCCAGCCTCCTCCTGGCCCCACGGCTCCTCCCCCCTACTTAAGGAAAATAAGGGGCTGCTGGCAGGGGGTCAAGGGAGGTACGTGTGTGTGGGGGGGGGAGGTAACGACCCGCTCCGCCCTAGCAGAACGTCGACTCAAACGATAAGTGCAACGACTCAAATGAGCCGTCGACTCAAAGAGTTGCGTTGACCCGATGAAGTATCGATGTGAATCGATGCAAGTGTTAAGTTGGCCGAAAGAAAGCTTTGAGTTGATTCGAATCTAAACATCGAAATGATACAAGGCATAAGTCTAACTCGATCAAATATTGACTTTAGTTGATTTTGTGTGCAGGTTACGCTTTTACGCTGAACGATAAGAGGTCGACATTTTACCTTATTCACTAAAGTGTCCGCAAAACTAAAATATGGCCTTGCATCGAACTAAGGCAAAGTCAAATGGACTTCGCCCTGCAGAAGAATCCAGACTTAGACTTTCAAAGGTGCGCTCGGAGTATCGCTCGGCCGGTGCGATCATCGCTAAGGTGGGTGGCTCCGATAAACCTGTCTTTGCTTAGCCTAGACACATAATAATACAGAATGTATTGTTAGATCGCTAGGTGATAACACCATACATGCTAATGAAATGACTCAACGTACCTAGCTAAGGGAATAATCGATCCCAGCTTGTATTGCTTGTATAGAATATGGAGAGGAACTTGGAAATTAAACTGATACTCGTACTGCACTCCACGCTCGTGCTGAGGCACAACTTACTTACGAGTAGAATCGTCTATGCCTTAACACATGAACGAAATGCTTATCACTTATAATCGTACCCTAACTTGAGACATGAAACAATAAATGGTTCACTAAAATGAAGTAGGAAGACTATCAACATAGTCGTTCCGAATAGAGTAATAGAAACATTGAAAGGCTTCGGGACCGTTGGGTCGCCAAGGCGGCTCTCGGGCAGGCAGCTGCGTAATGAATGAATGGATCAATCAATCAATGAATGAATGAAAGAAATGAATGAATGAAAGAAATGAAAGAAGGAAAGAACGATTAACGATAGGTATGACGGGGACGTGCAACGCGGCTTGCTACCGCGCTGTACGGACGTCGGCGCCAACCTAGTCAATAATCAAATGGCTCTAGACAGCCTGGTAAGACAAATGGCCCATGACGGTCTAATGTGATAAATGGCTCTAGACAGCCCATTGTAACAAATGGCTCACGATAGCCCAATAATTTAACTAAAAAACAAGAATATGAAATGGCCGCGGATAACTCGTACACGAGTGACAGGATGAAGGATTCCAAGGCAATTATCATAACGTCGTGGCCTGCCTAGGCGGAATTATAGCTTACGGGTGGCTTATGTGTGGGCTCGGGCACACAAGAGACGTAAGGCCGGGTGTTGCGTAACCTATCAGGGTATACCAGCCATCACGCTTGATAGGTGACGAATACCATAAGGAACATGTCCAAATGGCTTGCAGAGCGAACGAACGATGCATATAGACTATGTAGACTTGCTTATGGCAATCCACGTACAAGTCCTTACATTGAAACAAAGTAATCTGAATAACGTTGAGTATAGCTGACTTGCTAAGTTACTGACTGTAACATATCAGCTGACTTGATGAATTTCTAAGTTACTGACTTGTAACTTATTAGCTGACTTGCTAAGTTACTGACTGTAACACATCTGGTCTATGTTTAAGTATAACACAATTGACTGGTTGAGTAGATTGAATAACTGAGCGAGAATGATCATCGGAACAAGGCTCGATCATAACGTACCTTGACAAGCTGGAACACCTCGTAGAACCTGAGGCATGAACACGCCCTCGACACTTTTGAATGCTTATACAAACCGTCAAGTCTTTACATATACTATGTTGGCTAACTTGGTTTATCTTGGACAGGGAAGCACGGAAGATAAGTATGGTAAGTTACGCATGTATTTTCTATGCGACACTTGAAATCGGTAACACGAGATAGGTTATGAAATATGCCATAAAACTGATCCTAAGGCAAGATTAGTAAGACAATGAATTGATAGATGGTGCACAAAAGTAAATTAAACGTGTTTGGTAATGATAGAGAGTGGGTGAGCTAGCCTCTCCACCAGTGCATAATAATATACTGATAACCACATAGATTGTTTACAGACTGCAGGAGAACCTCGTCGGGTGCTGAGACTTCCATCGAACGTGCTAAGGCACAGAGCTAACTCTGGGGCCTTGGAGCGTTACAAAGGAACTGAAACACCATATATGGGACATAATGTATCGGAACATCACCATGAATCATTCCATGTTGTAAGCCACTTGACACGCCTTTTATGTTTCAGAGAAAGAGAGCTTGAGTGACTTTTAATCTCGGCCTAGCGCCGCTTGTAAATTTTTTGAAAATCAATAAAGACTATTGAGTTTGTTTCAAATTGTGTTCATTTACTTTCTATATGCAAAATGGGGACACTCTGTGCGACTCTGTGGCCTAGTTTAATCGGTCGTTTCTGGACTTAGCCTTGCACGAGTGCAACCTAGGCTCGTGCGGCATCACGCCTTAGCGAGGACGATCGGTCCTACGGGACCGGGACGTGACATATTGGTATTAGATCACGACTTTACTTCCTTGGACTTCATTTCGATTTTCTCAGTTTTGAAAGCTCAATCGTAAACAAAAGAAGAATATGCTCTCTCTCGTTGACCCTTGGGATGTTCCATACAATAAGTCTAATACTTTCAAAGCTCGTATGAGTATTCGGTTGAACGTGATCGATAGGCAAAGGCATTTGTGCCAAACTACGACGGACTTGAGTTGAAAAGAAACCAATGCTAAAAGTTAGCAAACGTAGTGCTTGCCTGAATAAGCTTACGCTGACAATAGCGAATGAATGCACGAGACCGAAGTATAGTTCGAATGGAACAGCTATGCACACAGCCTTTTAGCTAAGTTGTGTCAAGTATCGCGCACCTAAACCTTCTGGTGCGAACGAGTTTGCGAGCGAGATTGACTATCGCTCGGACGAGAATAAGTGAGACTTCGAACGGTTGTCGATAGAAATGCTATCGGACCAACACTAAGGGGAACATAGAAAATGGTTCTTAGACTTTGAGGAACGGGCAAACGTATATTCGAAAGTGTCGAATGTAAATTGAATGACGCTTTAGAGGAATTGTAGAATGACTTGACCCCGAGTGGTGTGATAGCTTCGAAGAAGAATAAGAGTGAGTGTCGACGACTAGTCGAGTAGCACGAATCCTGAGTGGTATATGGGCCGTCTAGGAAATTGTTTGAACAAAATTAAGGACTTACAAATAACAATGAGTATGTCGGCAAGCGATGTCATCGTGCAAGCCTTAGAACGAGTAACGCTTAGTTGGTCATGACTTCGTGAGTCTCAAACAAGGTATCATTCGGACGATTTACGAATGTGTAGTGAATTAAAAAATAGTTGAATAGAGATTCAGAACGATAAAACAAATGGATGTCTTGGTCGAGAAAACTTCGTAGATCGTACATGCAATTTCGGACATAGTCTAATAGATTGAAACTTGAGTTGAGACGTAAGACTCAAAGATCGAAGATGGCACGATTGGAAGATAGCGTGCATGAAAATGTTGGTTTGAAGACAAGTAGAATGACTAAGGATTTGGAATAGATGTTGCTCAAAGACTTGAACTAGCATGAAATAATGCGAATTGAGGAATTAAGTTGCACGACACGAATTTCGTTGCAAAAGGAAGATCGTCAGGTTATGTACATCATCGATGGTATTGAGGCGTATCAAAGATCGATGTACGATAACTCGGGGGTACTCTGATTCGATTAAGGATGATCGTGTTAGAAGTTATTGTTTCAATAGATGTTATGTCAGAGATTTTGATAGAAATGAATGTTTGGATGAAAAGAAAGTGACTTGATTGTTCGTGAATAACCACAACGACAACGACCTTGTCTTGCGTGAGCGCAACTCCAGCCTCGCACATACGTCATGTCGGACTTGGGGCAATCTGTCACGACCCGCACCCGCTTTTTGGATACGAAACGTGTCCAAGCCTAGCTATGTATCGAACGGACTCCAGCCTGACTCGAATACATAAACGCTGTCAAGGCTATGGTATACTGCCAAATCATGGCAAACAAATCTATATCTCAATCCATAATAAGAATATGAAACATGAATGAATACTATGGGTCGTGGTCTGCAGCCCACTAGCATATATGTCCGATTAGACTCTAAGAAATGATATGAGTCTATAAATATAACTAACAAGGAAAGTATATCATGATACGGAACATAAGGCACGAGCAGATAATAAACATGATAACGATACCTGAATTTCGTAAGAACCGCAAATCCTCTGCCATCCGGAACTACTAGCTAACTCCATGCAACCGCTAAACCTGAAGAGATCATCAGGTCCTCAGTGGACATAGCAAGATACATAATATACATGCCTATATAACAGTTTTATCATGCTCAAGGAAATAAACAAGAAAGAACAAGGACAAGACAAATGACTACGAGGACAAACACGAACACGAATACGAACACAAACTCGAACACACGAACACTAGAACAACTACGTATAAATGAACTGTCGAATGAACGATAATCACGAGATCAATGGAAGAAACCAAACCCTCATCCCGAGTGTGGACTCACGGGTTTGAACTAAACACTAACCCTCATCCCGAGTGTGGACTCTCTGGTTAGTACTAACCCTCGTCCCGAGTGTGGACTCTCTGGTTAGTTCACGGCAAGGCACCATCGTCCCGGGTGTGGAATTTCTGGTACAAATACTACATCCTCGTCCCGTGTGTGGACTCTCTGATGTAAACACCCTCGTCTCGAGCGTGGACTCTCTGGTGCAAGTCAAGTCAAGTCTACACCCTCGTCCCGAGCGTGGACTCTCTGGTGCAAATAATCGACATCTTAGTCTCTAGCGTGGACTCACGAATGTAAACAGATCAAGGAAAACACCCTCGTCCCGAGCGTGGACTCTCTGGTGCCAAGGACACAATGTTAAGGATTTAGCAGTTCACTTACACGTACTCGTTCTATGACACGACTCAAGCAAGGTACTGACGAGAACTCCAAATGTGAAACATAAGGCCAAAACATGAACATGGCTATAAACAATAAAAACAACTCCACAGAAAATAATACGAAAAGCACATGTCCATAAATAATAAATAATCCAAAAGCTGGAAACTGAAATAAAATGCATGTAAATAAAACTGTAGAGGAAGGCAAGGTATACTTGCCTGGAGGTTGCACGAAGATCCAATAATATACCGTCAACTGGCAAGTCATACAGTCCAAGTCATCACAACTGTCTCCGAAAGCTGAAACAAACATTACCAATGTTCTCAGAATAGTCAAATTAGCTAGGATTGCCTGTCCTTAAGTCCAATTCTGGATACAGGGACAAAACGGTAATTTTGGGCAAAAACGATGTCCGCCCTTAGACTCACCTTGCACCGAAAAGCGTGCCAGAGTCAGTGGTCTCTAAATTCGTCAAACTACATGTCTACGGATCTCGTTTTCCGATACAAACCCAACCGTATGTCCAAAGTTGGATTCCGGCGGGCCGTGCACAAAATCTCCCGTTGAGTAGAACCGTGGGGCCCGCAAAACGGTGATTTTATCAACTGTCTCATAATCGGACCAAACTTGGCATACAGGACCAGAAAAATGATACGGTCCTGCTGGCACAAGTTTCGTCTCGATCTGATGAACGTGCACAAAGTAATTGGAGAATTTGCAAAGTGCACGATACGGTGAATTTCGACGGATACGCATCAAATTCGTCGCGCACACGTGACCAATTTGAATTCCGTCAAATCCCACACGACCACGAAGCTGTTACGCAGCTTTCGATGCCTTCGGTTCACGACCACGTCGCCCGGAATGGCGGGACGCACGTCGTGTGGAGGAAATTCTATATTTTGAAAACATATTTTTCGTCAACTTCATCCTAATTTTAAACAGCAATTAACCAACAAGAATTAAATCTAAAAATAGTGTTTCCATCTTGGTTAGGTTGTCTAGAAGTCTGTTCAAGCGGTTTTCCAAAACTCGCGATGTTCCGGTCGCAAATCGATCGCAAACCTTGGAGGTTGGGGGCAGTTCTACGTCCTGTTTCGGGACAGGTTTTTGCCGATGTTTGAATCGGTTTCCTGAACAATACGGTCAACCATGTTCGAAACTATTTGAAGGGGTTAAGAGTCCTATGGATTGACTTCGTACCTGCGAAATCCGTTCGTGAAACGGTCGATGGGGTAGACGAGAATCACCATGCGAAGTTGGCCTCCTGAACGCGCCTACTGCTGCTCCTCTGTTGACTGTACGCGCTGTGTACGACGGTCCCGGCCGACTCCGGCAACTTGTTGGCGGTGCAGGGCCGCCGGGGTGGTCGCCATGGTGTGGGGAAGGGTGGCGCGCAGCTTGGGGTCGCGGCCAGGGTCGACGAGTATTAAGGTTTTCGTTTTTTTTCCTTCATCTCCCTGTCGATTCTCTTATATACCCAGTGTGTTCGGCTGTATCTATGGGAGAGGCTCGGGCCAGGAGATTGGCTGGTGGGTCTGTTGGGCGAGTAATCAGGATGGGCCCGCTTGCCTTGGCAGCCTTGGGCTGGGCTGAGGGGAAGGCTGGGCTGGGTTGAAGCTCGGTTTGGCTGGCTTCTTATGCTTTAATATTTTCATAACATATGTGATTGGGTAGCTTAACAAGGAGAGTATCATGCATGGGTTGAACTAGTTATAGTCTGCCTATCAACTTAATTGAGCACTTATTACCTATAACCTCAGAACTAACAAGGCCCCTTGCTGCTACTATGTTGCAGTGGCAAAGTCACTTCACTATCATGCATAAAACCTTCATTTTATTTTATATATTCCATTTATAATATATATATATATATATATAAATACACATGTACACATATATTATATATATATATTTATATATACATACATGCACACACAAATATCATATGTACTTATATATACGTACACCTATATAATATATTTATATATACATACAAATACACACATATAATGTATATTTATATATACCTAACTACCATCACAACAATGAATATTTATCCTATTATAAAAATAATTAACAATTTAATATCAATGACAAGTATTATATATATACATTAATATAACTAATGTGTCGCAACATATTTACTAGCCCACTAAATAAAATACGAAATATTTACTTGTATGATAAATGCACACCTACATAGACGTTTTAGGACTCACTATAAGCCTACACGGGCTTGGGCTCGGTTCGGGCCCAGTCCGGACTAGTTTGGTATAACCGAATTTTCTAAAAGTCCAAATATTAATAAATAACTGATTAATCCATTTATAGGAATTAACTCGCAACTTGGCCTGGTTTTCTTAGTTAGGTCATCACTATGGCTCGGCCTTCTTTACCAGGGCTAATACACTAGTCAAAGCACGCCACTGCCCTATCCGTGCCATGATTTCTAGTCACCTTGTACTCCAATTCCTAAACAAGGCTAAAATCATCTACCATAATAATAAACTAAATAATTATTTATAAAAAATCCAAAAATCACCATTTAAATCAAATAAATAGAGAAAAAAATATTTCAAAAAATTTCTGGGAAGGGAGGCTACACGATTATTCTACGTGAGCGTTGGCATGGTGATTCATGTCCAGCGAGAATGATCGAACTCGTAAGATCAGGGCATGGCAAATTCGGATTGCTTCGACTTTTGGTTTGAAGCGAAGGTGAATTCGAGGATTGATTGGACTTGTAATTGACGATAAATTAAACTTGAGGATTGAGTAGACCCAAACTGCGTATCGAGAATGAATTAGTCTAGACTCAACGCAAGCTTACATCCTGATGAGGATGATTATTCTGCGGGAATATTGACATGGCGATTTATGTCCGCCGTGGATAATCAGACTTGTATGAGATCGGGACGCGACATATTGCTTGACTAGACGACCTTGTGATCGACTACGTAAATTAGATAGGATAGATAGGTGAATTGTATAAAACATATTTGAAGAGATAGACTATGACAATTACCAGTTCGACGTAACGATATTGAGATGCCAAGAATTTGGTTGAGGACAACCTATCGTAGGATGACTTTCCTAAACGAGCTTGGACCCGGAGCGAAGAATGTCTTGATGAATATGATGAACACTGCTTGATGTTTAGAAATTGAGTGAAATGATTTTGGGTAGAAACTCCCGTACAAACAAATAAATGGTTTGACCATAGGATTGGGGCGAGCATCGTACAACGACTTTGCGCGATGAACCAAGAACTTGACTTGTACCTATGACCTTGTGAGCTGATCTAGAGGATAGGTGGATAACCTTATGCCGAGTGATTGAACCTGTGTGACCGACTTTAGAGTATCGTCCAGACGAACGATAAAATCTGGGGCAACAAGACTTAGAATTAGGACGTGGAACTGGGAGTGCTTGTGCATTAATGACAACGAGATTAGCCCCAAATGAAGTGAATAATAGGAATCGATGATGCACAAGTAAAGTTGGGATAACAAAATAAATCATTAATAGGAAGACGTACTCGATGATAGTGCAACACTTGGTCCTGAATCAGACGAGAATTACTTGAACATTGGTCGACTCCGCTAGAAGTATCGAAATGATTTCGTAAGACGAGAACGATTGAGAAATGAATCGGGTCATCTCGAGAATTGAGATAGACGATAGTGTACGAATTGGAGTTCGATTTTAATCAAATTAGTAAAACGACTGACAAATCGAAACTATCCCGAGTAGCTTGTCCGACTTCGCTAATCGCTAAGCTTGGTTTAAATTTATGTATTTAGGAGACGCCTTGAATATGTGCATGATCCAGACTCAGCGATATGATGAACTCAAATGCAGCTGCAAGTGGGCATGTTGAGATGCGCATGAGCAAATGAGTGAGTTAGCCTCAGCCTACGACCCTTACGTTCGACAAATTATAATGTACCTCGTGTGGCCATTATAGTCCCATGACAGGGCATAATAGCGACCAAGTCATAAGAAACACGACGATTGAGTGAGTACCATCAACTCTCGAATGAGTGATAAAGTCATTTAACGAAATTGACCAAACGCATGCGACACGAAACATAGAAAGATAATCGAGTATAGTTCGATACCCTCCAAAGATAAAGTCTTTCGATAAGAAGCGTCCATGACATGCGCACGACATGAATTAAGGAACGATAGGATGACGTGCACTCATGAAGTCTCGAGGACGAGACTTGTTTTGAGTGGTGTATTATGTAACGACCCTATAGAAGCATAAAAATTTAGGCGCATCTATAGGCCAGAATCCTATGCGCTCAACCCAACCATGTGACCAACTCCAAATGCGCCAGGAAAGCTCAAACGGATACTTGGCACAGCAAAGAAAATTGCAAATTTAAAGACATGCAAAAGAGTACCTTTTATTTCATATGAAAGTTCATTACGCGTCTAAGGCAAAGCTTTACAAAGGAGAATTTCTACAAAGAAGGAAGATTATAAAAGCTACAGCCAGATACAGCAAACTGCCATGCACCCCCTGCCAGGTGCATCATCTGCCAGGCGTATCATCTGTCAGGCGCATCACTCTGATGTCTCGTCCAGGCACATTATTTCAGCATCTCAATGTATGCACATCTCCGTGCATAGGCAGAGCGAATCACTCTCTTACATCAGCACCAATCAGCCCTTGTGTAGTAGGAGGATGAGCTCTCCTAGCTCGACAAGGATCGTCGCACGATGCCCTGATTTTTGGAAGCAACAGACACACTCGGCAACCTGTGGCTCTGCCAGCATAACGAGAGACGGAGCACGGCTGCCCCGATCTTCGGAAGCAACAGGCACAGTCCGCAACCTGTGGCTCTGCCAGCATAATGAAAGACTGAGCACGACCGCCCCGATCTTTGGATACAACAGACACCCTCGGCCTGCGTCGGGACTTAACTATCCTGATATTTGGATGCAACCGACACTATCACTGAAGCTCAGAGAGACGGAAAGACTGGGGTAGCGTATCTTCACCCTCGGGAAGTGCTCGAGTTCGAAAGTTTGCCAAGGCAGAGCTCCGGCCAAGTTCATCTTTTGAAGAATGAAAGCAAAGCTTTCCCCTATGTGGCTATTTATAAGCACGGGCAGCCTACATCCAAGTGCCAAATGGCCAACATTCCAAATTCTAGGCAATAAATCTGCATTAATAGCAAATACATCCGTCATCTCATATTCGGCTAAGTCAAAGCAGCCGTTAACGCCTCGGAGAACCCAACAGACGGGACAAAAAGGATATGACACATTGGCAGATGTGCCGTCGATATCATGTGCTCCCTATGGATGCGTCCAGTGGGCTGTAGCTATGTGCCCAGATTGGCATTAACCAATGCAACCCTCTCTATCAAACATTTAATGCTGAATGACTAAGGACGGCTACACGCCTCCCAAATATGTCCAATCAGCAGCCCTTGCAGAAAACGAAGTGCCGCTGATGACAGCACCATCATTACACCTTGGGTCGGCGACAATTGCCATGTGGCTGGCCGATCATTTGTATGCACCTCGTGGCTGTACGCCGAGAAGACTGCACGTGCCCCAGTGGTCATGCGCCCCCGGCTTACTTCTGATCCCAAGCAACGGAAGATAAAGCTCTGTATGTGCCTCAAAAGCCATGTGCCTGGGCCTGCTCATGGCTCCTAAAGATCATGAGACCAAGTCGCCTCCCCTGCTCCTGATTCTAGGTGCACCCTAATGCGAAGCTCTGTATGCGCCTCAAAAGCCATGCGCCCAGACTCGCCTATGATCCTAAAACTCATAGACTAAGTCGCCTCCATGCACTCGAGCCTAGGCGCACCTCGACAAATCACACTCCTCCAAAACTGAGATCTTTAAGCCACAGGCATACGCCATGCGTCCCTTGACTCAGTTCTGTTCAAAGAATAGTTGCTAACCACCCAAGATCTCAGCAACAACCAAATCTTCGCGACTGCCACGTGCCAGCTCTATCGCAGCTCAACGTAGCAGTCCAACAGATTCAACTTCAATCCAGGGTGCATCAACCATGCGTCCCCGCCAGCATCAGCCACGTAGCGTTTCCATATCCAGGCATATCTGACATATGCGCACATGAGCAGCCAGCCTGCCATCTATAAATAGAAGGATCATTCCTTCACCATACACACACAGACAAAGACATACATACTCAGAGAGAAGCACCTCCATAGAGGCCAGAAGAGACACTTAACATCCGCTTCTCCTCGTAACGCTCCCAGGTAAAAACAAAAATATACTCCAAGGACTACGTCTAAGTCCTACATTGTATACTATTCTGTTTGTAATTGAAATACCAAAGTTTTAGTCAATAAAATCTTGTCGTATTTTCGATGGCAAACAAACTGGCGAATCTGTTGGTGACCTCTTTCTCCTCCAACGAGAAAGTTGTGTCACAATCTGACGACATCAAACTCGGCTCCTTCTAAAAACACTTGCGGTACGCCTCAATCAACAGGCGTATGAGGAGTTCATCTCTAAAGGCAGCGTGAGTCCTTCGAAGCGGCTACCAAAGCCGAAGAAGACTCGGGTGCGCAAGGCCGATGCGCCTGGCACTATCACTGAAGGGGACACGCCACTGCAGCTGGCCTTTCCTGCTGATGCTCTCAGCAATAAGGATGCACCCACTGGTGCCGTGCATCTGTTTGGGAAGCGTAGTGTTGACTGCATTCCCCAACCATCTTCTTTCCAGCCGAAGAAGATGCGCCAACGGAGCAGAGGTGCAACAAATCTCCAACGCATGAGCTCTGGTGTGCAGGAGAGAACGTCTATCTTCAACAGACTTACTCGCAGTCATGGCGAGACATAATTGGATTCTGAGTACTATGCACCTTCGTGGGCTAGTACAAATAAATCTAAGACAGCACAGGCCATGCGCCACGAACGTGCTACGCCAACAGCAAACCAGACGCATGTGCTTAAAATCATGCGCGCTGCTAATGGTAAGCTGTACAAAGTCGACTCGGACGCATCTGCGCCAGAAATGAGTCAAATCTCAAAGTCCCTGTCCCGTTTGGGCGCATCTACTGCGTTTCGAACCAAGTCTAGCTGGGCAACTGCGATGTTGAGTCCATGCGCCCACCTGGGTGACGCGCATGAAGTGGACTCAAGTTGCCATAAATGTTGTTCCTCTACCAATAATCTGGGCGTATCTCATGCACATGAACCAGGTCAGGGGGTACAACATTCACATGACCACCCCGGTGCTTAGTCATGTCATGCGCCTGATGGGGGTGTTAAAGTGAAACTCTCCCAACATGATTTGCATAATATGATCAGTCGCAAACGAAGATCAGAAGAGACGACCAATAAGAACAATGTGTCCCTTGCAGGACACACATGTGCCATGGTCACCATCAATTGCTGTTGTTGAAAAATAGCGACTCCACCACAAAGGCTGTCCGTATTTCAGCGACTACAAACTATGGCACCTATTCGTCATAGCCTCGGAAAGAAAGTACCAATTGAAGACGAAGCGAAGCACAAGATCGCTTCCTGTCATGTTGTCTCCTCATTCGTGAGAAATACAACCACCAACTCCTCAGCCTCTGCATCCAAGACTCATCTGAGGAAGAGTAAAACAGTGGTCCCGTCTCCAGGGGTGTACGAGCGCACCCGAGCGAGGAGCAAGTCCCTGACGGAAGCAACAGTCGGGGGTAGTCAAGCCTCTAAAAACCCTCCCCTCGAAGATGAGGAAGCATTCCCACGAACCGATCGTGACGTAGCTGGGGGTAGCCAATACGAGGCCTCAGAAGAAGAAGCCCCTATACAGGAAAGTGAGGACGAGAGTGAAGCCTCGACCGATCCATCCACTTCCACTCATGTCATGACAACCTACATGGAAGGGGGTGGTGATGAAGGAGAATCATACGCTCCAGGAGGTGTTCGACATTCGAACCACTTTGACGAGAGCACCTGTCTATACTAGCCCCGATCCAGGGGCCAACGGAGATTCAACCATATCCCCTCAACGGGTATCTTCAGGGGCAGAGTATCACACTGCACCGCGAGCGTCAGCTCCTTCCAATATCCAACTTCAGGCCGTACCGCCTTCACCTACTCCCAGTTCGACAGAAGACTTGGTCGAGATGATCAGGGACCTGCGTGAACGCTTCGAGGTCCGAAATAGGCAGGAAGAATGCCAGAAGTTGGGGCTTCCTCAACCCTACTCTCTGGAGTGGAACAAGGTGGTTTATCCTTCCAAGTATAAATCGCATACACTGACGCCCTACGACGGGAAAGACTCTCCTCGTCGGTACTTGACCTACTTCCAGTCTCAAATGGGACATCTCCCAAAAGAAGACACCTTACACACGAGCCTGTTTGTCGGGGCTCTGAAGGGAGTTGCCTACGACTAGTACTACAGTCTACCTGACAACTCCATATCTTCCTTCGACGACTTGGTACGCCTCTTCCTTGATCGGTTCTACGACGGAGGGAGAGACATGACTATGTCGTCTCTAGTAGAAGTGCGTCAGACTGAGAAGAAGACTGTTCGAGAATTCATCGAGCATTTCCGACAAACATGCCTAAGGTTGCCTCCAGGCATGCCGGAACATGCACTCATTGACTCCTGCAGCATGAACATGATCCCCGCGATCAAGCTCTGGCTCAACTCCACTCCCCCGCCAGATTGGAGTTCATTGATCATTGAAGCCGAAGCTGCTGAGAAAAAGGCACGTAACGCTCGCCTTCTGGGGGTTAACTTCTCCACCTTTGATGACAAAGAAAAACGGCCTGCGACCAGCAGTAGTAGGCACAAAGCAAATGGGAAGCAGGCATTGACTGTCAATGTGTCTAACATAACGCAAGGTCCTGCTCAGAGGCCTCCTCCTACACCCAGGCCGAAGATGGTCGACTCCTTCAACGATGAAGATACCTTACAACTCTTCGAGATGTTGAAGTAGGGCAACAAAATCAAGTTGTCTGATCCCAAACGTCCTGACGAAGTAGGCAGAGTCGACGACCCGAGGTATTGTCATTACCATCGGTTCATTGAACATCCAACCAAAGACTGCTATGTCCTCAAAGACTACATACAGCGCATGATCAATACGAACATCGTCTCAGTCGATTACGAGGAAAAATAGTCTCGGCCAACATGGTGTCACTCCAGTTCGGCACCTTACCGTCTACCACAGCTCAAGATGGCGTCGTCCCCATCCCAAAGGTGACAATAGAAGTAGTCAACCTTCCACCAACCCGTGACAACGTGGGTGGGCTCATACCACTCACAACATCCAAAGGAAAGATCATGTGGGTTCACTCGGATCTCGTTCCGGAGCTAACTCAACCGGGGGTACCCTCTGCCTCCAAAAACAAAGGCAAGAAGACCAAGTCTTGCCGAATGGTGACTTCCTCCCTTGAGGAAGCACTGCCCGTACAAACACGTTCATAATAGAATGCCCAGCTAGAGGATGCTCCATCCGAAGTGATGCCTCCTATCATCACCACAGCTTTCCAAGGAGAAGGTTCATCCCAACCTCCTACAGCTGACAAACAAAAGCAAAAGGAGGCCCGCTTCGACAGGCCTCTTTGAAAAGACAACACTTCGGGGTCAGCCAAACCCTATAACTTTGATATACTGGCACAACTGGCCAGTACTCTAGCACGGCTTTTCCTATTCGAGCTCCTCCGCCTATCCAAAGATACTCTGAAGACTTTCTGCGAAGTCCTGAAAGATGTCGAGTCTTTCATCAGTCAGGTCAAGCAGCCTGACGACGATCCTACAGCATGTCCATACTGTCATAATGTGGGGGAGATCATCCCCAACATCACATTCACTCAACATGACATGTTGCTCAATAACAACAGGCACAACAGACCCCTGTATTACCCAGGGTATGTCGGTGCCATCAAGGTGGATCGAATGCTGATCGACCCTGGATCCTCTCTCAGCATCATCCCTCAAACTCTACTTCAGACGTTAGGGATCCCGATGCATCGCTTAACGACGTCTTACACTACCATCAGTGGCTTCAACGCCAGTAAGAGCGAGCCGTTGGGAAAGATCCGCTTGAAATGTCATATCGGTGATCTCCAGACCGAAGTGACTTGCTATGTTGTGGATGCAGATGTCAACTATAACATCCTGTTGGGATGGCCATGGATAGATGAATACATGGTGGTGCCATCCACCCTCCACCAATGTATGAAATATGTATCCACCAGCGGCGTCATCCGAACAGAGTTTGCTGATGTCGATCCCTTCAGAGGGATTGAAGCCTTCTTCACCGACGTTGAATTATACAAATCAATTCATCTCGAATATAAAGCCAATGACGATGATGATGAAGCATAAGCTGAGGTTGAAGCTGACTCAGAGGCGGACATGATAATCAATGCTCCCTTAAAAGTACGACTCAAAGGGAGGCTGCCTCAAACACCGGCTCCTATGATAGTCAAACTCTGCAGAAAAGCGCCAGCTTCTCCAGGCACTACACCCAATGAAGATACACTGAAGATATGCCTCAAAGGTAAGCCCCCTCAAGTAGCGGCTTCCCTCATAGCCAAGCTTCGAGGAAAGGCTCCAGCTCCCGGCAAACCAATCGAGGCTCCCCTCAAGGTGCGGCTCAAAGGCAAGCCTCCTCAGTTGTCAGCGCCCGTCAGGCCATAAGAGAAGACCTCGGCGTCCTTCTCAGCACAGTTCCAGGAGCCAGCACGGGCCAAGCTCCCAAAAAACTCTCATGAACCTTCCAAGGCTGCTCCAGTTCTCACTGATGAAGAACTTGGAGAGTACATATCGGCTAATGTCGATGCCCCATCCCTCGATGATGTAATCCCTTGGGACAAGATCTTATATTTTATCAATAATAGAGTGTCTTTCAATTATTCTAGTCTTCCATATTGGAATGCCATGTAAACTCTAGATAATGCTCTATAGTCGTTACAAACACAAATAACGACCGTGAGTCATGCAAATCGAGTCGTCTTGTACCAAGGAGTCTATTATATAGTCCCACCTCGGAACAAGGACGAGAAGCCCATTATCTTTAGCAAAGTCGAGCGTCACCAAGACCTCCCACCGACAGAGCCAGAATCCGATACTGACAGGATACAAATCTACCAGTACAACGATCGAGCCAAGTATCTCATCCAAAAGATGGGTTACAACTTAAAGAGCGGCCAAGGTCTGAACTATGGCAAAGGTCGACGCCTTCCTCTACGACTTTCAGTGCCAAAAGGGAAGCCGTAAAACTACTATTACCGTACCCGACGAGGGGTAGGCTACGTCACGCCTCCAACAACTCCAGAAGAATTGGAAGCAGAAGATGTCATACATTCTCACTCATCTGAAACTTCAACTTGGGACTCCGACACCAGCATCGGTTCAGTCTTTAAAAAAGTGCTATCAGCCAACTTAATAACTACACTTCCCATCGATGACAAATCCTCAGGCAAGTACCATTCTTGACCTCCGTCGAGAATATATTGCCTCTCCCCAGAGAGTAGATTGGTGAACTTGACTAAACCAAGTTCACACCCCTTCTTTTGACAAATTATATGCTTCTGGAACCCAGTTGTTTCGTTGTATTCTATCCCCAGTAGAAGAACAACCATGTCCATATTACCTCTGAGTTGCTTCTCTGCACCTCATAAAGCAGGATCCTGCACCATGTAAGATCATGCTTAGAGGCAATGTTTACCACATCCACATTACTTATGAGTAAACATTCCGCACAACAATCCCTGTGTTGTTGCACTATAGAATATCCACGTCCTTATTACCTCTGAGTTATTCTATAAACCTCCACAGAGTTCACTCCTACCATGTCTATATTACCTCTGAGTAGGAAAGCTCCACCATTTTTAACCCATATTTACCATGTCCACCTTACCTCTAAGTAAATATATTGGTCCTCTCTCTCAACTTATCACTCCGTACCTAAAACTAAGGTACGCCAAGGATGATAAGTCCACATAAAATTATCAGTAAAAATATCCCATATTTACCGCGTCCATATACCTCTGAGTAAATATGCTGGGTCCATCATACAACTTATTATCTACACCCACACCAAAGTGCGCAAAAGATAATAGGTCTACAAAAAATCACCAAAATAGTTGAACAAAGCAAAGGGTTCTTCATTTCTTTAAACAAAGGAAATAACAAAAAGCAACATCTTGCAAGAACCTATATCAAAAGAAAGACAGAAGTGACTCCAAATCAAAAGGAAATAAAGCCAAAAAGAGACTAAGGATCGGCAACCAGCTCGTCCACCCGACGCTGCAATTCTTGAGCTCGAGTCTCCACAGTCGCTAGAACGCGACGCTCAGCTTCCTGGCACATTGTGCACCTGGCTTAAGGAGCAAGGTCGACAGTGAACTTATCGTCCAATTCTTTCTTCTGCCGAAGTAAGAAGGTCGCGCGGCGAGTACACCTTGCCGTTTCCTCCATAAGCTTAACACGTTTGGCCTGTGCCTGTTCAGAATCAGGTAGAAGCTGGGCTCGCTGCTCATACAGATGACGAATCTGCGCATCAACTTCCACGAGGTGGACCTTCAGAGACTCTCATAGTTTGGCCTTCTCCTCCATCGACGAGGATAAATTCTCCTCCTTGTCTACAACATCGGCCATTTCTTGCGCCCAGATGGTCATAGTGTCAGAGTGAGCTGACTCAACGACAGCCTCCAGCTTACTCTTCTCTCCTTCGATCAATGTAGAAAAATTATTTCGTCGAATGTTCCGAAGTTCTGTTAGACGAAGATCGAGCTCAGTCATAGAAGCTTCCAAAATCTCGACCATATGATCATGGCCATGATAACTACGAATTTGTTGGATAAAAGGGAGCGCCATGTGCCCCGCGGTCGCGAAGCTTCCATATTCATCCAACACAGTCGACACCCCCGTCGTAACATCTTGTAGACGGCCTCAACCATGAATCTTACGTATTCATCTGCATCAGCCAGCACTTGAGGCATCATTGTAGGAGTTGCCAAAGCCATCACGGGAGTTAAAGGGGCAACTACTATAGAAGTCCCCATACCTGAGGCTGAAGGTACAGTCGCCGCTTGGCTCACAAGAGCCTCAAGTCTTATATCTTTAGGAGAGGAAACCCGAGTCTCGAGAATCACGACCCCTGAACTACCCTGAGAACCTGATACCTCCCCCTAGGCAGGAGGGAGGAAGGGTGCATCATCCACCATAGGACCCTTGCCCTTATTTAAATGGGCATCAGGCAGCCCCACAACAGTCGAGTCTGCCACAGCAGTCCTGACAACAACATCGGTGGCAGATACAGATTCTTCTACTGTCAACGGAAGATTTTCAACATCAGACGAGAGAGCAGATCCCCCCCCCGCCTCTTGCTCATTCAAGTCCGGAGTAGGACTTGGTGGTTGAGCCTCTTCTCCCTTATCAATATCAACCCTCGGGACAGGAGTCAGACTTGGCAGGAGAGTCATGTCACCCACCGGGGAAATAATAGAGCTAAACAATGGAGTAGCCTTTGAAATTGTGCTCCCCAAAGCCTTTCTAAGAGAGGGTTCAACGACCGACTTCTCGGTGCATTCCTTTCTGCTTATTGTGGGAACGTCTCCAGCAAAATCTTCTTCAGGGATGCCATCTGGGGAAGACGAGTCCCATTCTTCCTCCTCATCAGAAGGGGTCTGCCAGACAACTTCTTTTGATTCCCCCACGCCAATTTTAGGGGACCCCACAATAGATTGCTTCACTCCTTGTGAAGAATCTACTCCATCTCTCCGATGAGAGGGGTCAACTTCCTCAGGTGCTGCTCCACCTGCAGTATCATCTCCACCGTAGCCCAAAGTACTGGGGACTTCCACGGTGACAACCTCATCCAAAGCCTCCTCCACAGGAGATGGCATGATCGGAGGGACACGCTCGTCTAGCGAGCTTGCCACCTCCTTCGGTTGACTCGGACCCGGTTTCGATGACCGGGGTTTCTTCTTCTCCTGCAAAAGAAGAGACATATAAGTAAAAGAGGAAAGAACCGAACTAGATCGATAACAATGCACATACCATAGCGGGAGCTGGTTCTACAGGAGCTGCCAAAGGCCGCACCTGCGTAGCTAAAACCTTCTTGGGCCTCTTTGGGTCCGATGAATATGCCTCCGTCGGGGCACGTCTCTTCGATGGTTTAGCCGAGGGGCCCTCCTGAGAACTTCCTGCCGGTGCCACAGAGACAGTTCTATATGCTGCCACTTGAGGAGGATGATAAGCTCGAGCTGTTGCCAGCATGCTTTCCGAAGCTTCGAGCTGCGTGCCGGCAATGAAACTAGTCTCCCGGTCAAATCCAACGGGAATGGTATTCATTGTGCAGTAAAATTTTGCGACAGAATACAATATATGCGGCTGGGGGTTGCGGACCGGCATCGTGAATCGCACCCTGGTACACCCAGTATTGTAATACTGCCACCCTCGGGCACCATCCAGTAAACTCCCAACAAATCCCAGAGAGCTACTGGGGTATTTTAACATTAGTTGGGTATAGCCGAATAGGCGTACGAAGCGACTGGACAAATATGGCTCCAGGAAGCAGCAATTCCTATTCCGATACACAAGGTATGAAGGTCGGATACTCTGCAACCAATAGAACCCCCATGGCGCCAAAGAAATTGCATCCTCACCAGAATCTTCCAGCTCCTCATTTGCCTCACAACCATCAAAGGTTGGGGCGACCTTGATAATCTTCCATCCTTGGAGATATGACAGAACCCTCCTACAGACGGGTACCCCAGTATATAACCACTTCCGCCGGTAGAAGCAAAGAGTAAAAGCGTCGCCTTCCTCATGCTCCTCGGCCGACCCAGGAGTCATTATGTTCGGGTGGTGCAGAATCAGCCACCCCATCAAGTAATGGAAGGGCAGCTCCGCACGAGGAAAATTGCCCCTCTTGCTCTTCTCACATATCACATCATCGGTGAATTCTCTCAAACCCCGCTTCAGGTTGCGCACCATAGCGGGAAGAAGAGCCAGAGGGTAACCAAAGATCAGCTTCACAGCCGGCAAAATAAGATTCCTGGATATCCTCTCCAAGGAACCGGACCCACCGGTGAATACATGGTCATGGAGCCACAACATCAGAAAGGATGCTAACACACCCTTTTGGGACATCTTGTGAGCACAGTGCCAGAAACAGCTATAAATGTGCTCAGATGGCTACCGATCCTCGTTTTCACGAGGATTCTTCTCATTGAGCCTAGACATCTCAGCGAGTACTTCAGCATGGAGAAGCTCCTGAGGAGTCGTAAAATGGATCCTTGAACGATCCGCCAAGTCTTTCTTGAAGACGTACTCCCTCCAAGCATTCATATGGGGCTGAGCCTCGCCTTTTTTCCTGCGCTGGAGCAGGTAGTGATGGATAGCAACCTCCTTGAAAACCGCCATCATCTCAGAGTTCTTTTCTTCCAAAACCAATAACTCCTCGTTCGAAGGAAAATACTCTTCATAAGGTTCAGATCCCCAGGGGAGTTTTGAAACCTCGTACATCTCGTGTAATGCCAGTCCTAACTCCCCTACGAGAGTGAAAAAAGTACCGGTGTGAGTATTGTACATCTCCAAAAGGACGAAAAACATGTGCCTATTCAGGTCTATGCCCGCCTGAGTAGCACGAACAGTAGCAGTAAGGCCAATCTTTCTGAGATCGGCCCTAAACTTCGTCAAAATCCAAAGGGTTAACTTGTCCCACTTTTGCATATAGTGGCACCAACCCTCGACTCGAAACTCTCCCTTCGGGTACGATAGCTTAGCCGATGCCAGACGATTTGATGAAGGTTGAAGCATTGAATGCAAAAGTATCGATGGAAACATCACTATAGATACCCCTGGGATGCAAAGTTTGCCAATGATAAGAGGTCCCGGCTCACGTAGCCGTCAAGGTCTCCTCCACAGGAGATGGCACGATCAGAGGAATACGCTCGTCTGGCGAGCTTGCCACCTCCTTCGGTTAACTCGGGCCCGGTTTCGATGACCGGGGTTTCTTCTTCTCCTGCAAAAGAAGAGACATATAAGTAAAAGCGGAAAGAACCGAACCAGATCGATAACAATGCACATACCGCTGGGGGAGCTGGTTCTACAGGAGCTGCCGAATGCAGCACCTGCGTAGCTATAGCCTTCTTGGGCCTCTTCGGGTCCGATGAATATGCCTCCGTCGGGGCACGTCTCTCACTACCAAAATAAGTCAAATCAGCGACGTATTTAGCGACTCCATAAAATTTCGTCGCTAATGTTTGGGGTTTTAGCGACGTTAATAAAAGACGTCGCTGTTTGTCGCCAACAGCGACTAATAGCGACGTCTAGCGTCTACATTTTGTTAAATGGGATAGTGCGTCGCAAGTTCGTCGGTACTCGTCGCTGATATAGCGACATTTCGTGACGCATTTTAAGTTGCGTCGCTATTTATTATATATCAGCGACGTTTAGCGACGTCCTATGCGGACGTCGCTAAACGTTTCATATAGCCAGCGAGGGTTTCCATTTTGATCATTTCACAAATTTTTCCCCCAAAATTTGGGCGCGCTCCTCCTCCGCGGCGCTCCTCCGGCGATCTCCCTCCTCCTTCCTCAGGTAGCTCCTCCTTCTCCTCCTCCTCCTTCCTCTGGTAGCTCCTCCCCAGTTTCTCCTCATCTTCTAGCTCTCTCTCTCGCTTCTAGTTCGTGTCCACGAGAGCTTGGACTCGCTGCGGGGGACACGAGACTGACAGTGGACTCGTTGTAGGGGACACGAGAGCGTGGACTCGCTTCTAGTTCGTGTGACACCTATTTTGTTGGTTTGGACACGTCGTGTCCCACTGTGTGGACACGAGATTCACAGTATGACACCTATATACTGAAAAATCTCGTTTTTTTGGGCATATCAACTGTCAATTTGATGTCCACGAGAGCGTGGACTCGCTGCGGGGGACACGAGACTGACAGTGGACTCGTTGCGGGGGACACGAGAGCGTGGACTCGCTTCTAGTTCGTGTGACACCTATTTTGTTGGTTTGGACACGTCGTGTCCCACTGTGTGGACACGAGATTCACAGTGTGACACCTATATACTGAAAAATCTTATTTTTTTGGGTATATCAACTGTCAATTTGATGTTTTGGGTGGATTCGAATTCTAATTTAGGGTTCGAGCCCTATTTACTGATACTGGGAGTTTTTTTGGGCATTTTCAGGGTTTTGAAATGATGAATAAATTGACTAATAATTATTATCGAGCCCTATAAAATTTCAGCTATGTCACGAAGGATGGATATACTAATCCTGTGAATGAGTTTTCTCCTAAGTATTCTCGACAGTTGAGTATGATTTAGCTCACAGACATTACTAAAATATGGGATAATTAGACTTTCTGTTCAATACCATATTTTAAATCCTAAATCTACGGTATGACATCGTGATCAGGACATAGTCCCTGCAGCCATTCGACTGGCGAGGTAGAAAACTATGTAGCCGTAGATAAAGTTGACTGTCCTCCGACCCTCATCCCTCGGCAATGATGATACGACAACCTATCACTATATCTTATATATATAGTAGTAGATGATGTCTTAGTATTACATTATGTGAGTTCATCTTGATTCTGTTACATTCTTCAGATACTACATACGATAAGAACATATACTATACCATATGTACAGAACATAGATGATTCACACTAATGTATGCTAGAATGAATTTTAGGGTGTGTTCTGAGCCATCCGTTCTGCTACTTGGCAAAAAATCAAATTTATTGTACTTTATCTGCTTTCGAAAATGTACTCAAATTACATGATGGTTCCTTTAGTTAGCTTGCTTATGTTACAATTATATTAGCTTGCTTACCAGATGGCACCCATGACCCAAGGAGCGGCACGTCGTTTGAGGGAAACAGTGAATGCTGAGGTGGCTCCTCCTACAGTTAAGGAGGAAGTGGCACCGGTTGCTAGTGAGACCGGGAGTTCTATTCATCCAGCACCGGTAGCTAGTGACACCGAGAGGACTCTTCATGCAATCCTTGTAATGGACGACAGCTCTCCTCACGCCAAAAATCTTGCTTTTTCGAGGTGGTTACGTGAACGTATCACTGAGCGTTTGCGTGAGCAGCGTGGTTCTCATTAGCTATTAGTACTTATTTGTATTGGACTATTTGTATTGGGTTGTTTTTGTATTAGACTATTTGTATTGGACTACATATATGAATTAGTACTATGTCAATCTCTAGATTATATTGGACTACGACATGGTGATCAGGACATAGTCCCTGCAGCCATTCGATTGGCGAGGCAGAAACTATGTATCCGTAGATAAAGTCGACTGTCCTCCGACCCTCATCCCTCGGCAATGATGATACGACAACCCAACCGGAGAGGATAATCTGAGAGATCCATCTGAGAGGGACGTATACTCTCAGAGATCACCTTTACAAGAATTATATCAGTAGTGGGATCAAGTGTTGGAGTTATCAAAGTATACGTCCTACTCAGATGGGTCTCTCACCGTTACTAATTTTTCCTGATAGCATGAAAAATATGCTCCGTCCACAGATTCTTGCTCCGAGCCAAAACTTTGTCCCGGAGCTCAAGTGGACATCTTTGGTGTAGAGCTCGAGTGAGAGGTTCCTGACAGCATGGAGGCCTCCTTTGTTAAAGTATCCGTGCTCATCCCACATTGGTTGTAGGACGAGCACGGAAACTTTAACAAAGGAGACCACCTTACTGTCAGGAACCTCTCACTCGATCTCTACACCAAGGATGTCCACTTGAGCTCCGGGACAAAGTTTTGGCTCGGAGCAAGAATCTGTGGACGGAGCACATCCACCATGCTGTCAGGAAAAATAGTAACAGTGAGAGACCCATCTGAGTAGGACGTATACTTTGATAATATCTTCTCCAACACTCGATCCCACTACTGATATAATTCTTGTAAAGGTGATCTCTCAGAATATACGTCCCTCTCAGATGGATCTCTCAGAGTATCCTCTCCGGTTGGGTTGTGTTCTGAGCCATCCGTTCTCACAGAGGGTCCTATATTGGATTCTATATTTTATATTTTGGTTTTTGTATTTTGGTTTCTGTATTTTGTATTTTGGTTTCTGTATTTTGTATTTTGGTTTCTGTATTTTGTATTTTGGTTTGGCTCCAGCTCCATTTGCATTAATCTACGGTACGACATGGTGATTAGGACATAGTCCCTGCAGCCATTCGACTGGCGAGGCAGAAACTATGTAGCCGTAGATAAAGTTGACTGTCCTCCGACCCTCATCCCTCGGCAATGATGATACGACAACCTATCAGAATCCTCGACTCTCTTTCGCTTCTTGGATATTGACCCAGCTTACAATCTCTCATTTCCCTCCGGGTCTACTCTACTCCCAATCTCTTCCTCTTTTATACACGGATCTACAGAATCAATACCATCAAAGGAAGGCAAAACTGAATCAGCATTGTCTTCCGGATCGTCCTCATCAAGGCATAATGGGCTGCTCAGTGTGCCCAGCTTCTTCAACTTCTCGCTGGCTGCAGAGTCGAAATGGGAACGGGTTCTCTTTGTCGGCCCGGAGCTCTGACTCGCACTCGTCGCCGCGCTACTGGTTTCCTCTCCTCCTCTGACGCGGGTCATAAGAAAAAAATTTTTGTACCTCTTCTTCACATAAACATCATTGCCGTCTTCTACTCAAGCCTCCTCGTCTGTGATGCTATCCGACTTCTCGGTGCCTACATTGTCACTCGAATCTCCCGTTCGACTCGTATCGTCCTCTTCTTCGCCTGTCTTTTCGCTCCCTGTCTTACAATCATCTGCTATCACCGTCGACTCATTCGACTCCTTCTCCGATGACTCCGAAAAGTTGGATAGCGTCACAGACGAGGAGGCTAGACTCGAGTATAAGGCGGCAATAATGTTTATGTGAAGAAGAGGTACGAAATTTCTTCTCTTATGACCCGCGTCAGAGGAGGAGAGGAAACCGGTAGCGCGGCCACGAGTGCGAGTCAGAGCTCCGGGCCGACAAAGAGGACCCGTTCCCATTTCGACTCTGCAGCCAGCGAGAAGTTGAAGAAGCTGGGCACGTTGAGCAGCCCGTTATGCCTTGATGAGGACGATCCGGAAGACAATGCTGATTCAGTTTTGCCTTCTCCTCTCCTCCACCACGGCTATGGACCCATCTGCTCCTCCCTACTTCCATTCTTCTTATTTGACTCTCTCAGGCACATATGATATCCAGTTCAAGTGTAGAGTCGGGGAAGAAGAAGTGGACAAGAAGAGGAGGGGAAGCAGCACAGCCGGCGGCATGACCCGGAGGAAGTACAGAGGTTTTCTTCAACATACGTAGGAGAACTATAAGGAAATATCTTTTCACAATATGTCATCTTGCCAAAGACCCTTAATGTGACAACCATGTTACCGCGGTGTCGGAAGACTAACATGTCATAATTTTCTAAGCCGTGTATTTTTACATAATCCTTCTAACTTTTTCCTCCTATGTCATAATCTTGCATTATTACATAGAACTGAAATCCGGTTGGAGGATTATGTCAAAACACACGGCTTATAAAATTATGACATATTAGTTTTCCGACACCGTGGTAACATGGTTGTCACATTAAGGGTCTTTGACAAGGTGATATATTGTGAAAAGATATATCCTTATAGTTTTTCTACGTATGTTGAAGAAAACCTCTGTACTTCCTCCGGGTCATGCCGCCGGCTGTGCTGCTTCCCCCTCCTCTTCATGTCCACTTCTTCTCCTCCGACTCTACACTTGAGCTGGATATCATATGTGGCTGAGAAAGTCAAATAAGAAGAAGGGAAGTAGGGAGGAGCAGATAGGTTCAGAGCCATGGTGGAGGAGAGGAGAAGGAAAATACTTGATCATAACTTGAGGTGGAAAAGTTGTGACGTTGATAGCGTGAGGGAGGGAGAGGGTGGAAAAGATTTTCTCCTCCGACTCTACACTTGAGGTGGATATCATATTTTGGTTTCTGTATTTTGGCTCCAGCTCCATTTGCATTAATCTACGGTACGACATGGTGATCAGGACATAGTCCCTGCAGCCATTCGACTGGCGAGGCAGAATCTATGTAGCCGTAGATAAAGTTGACTGTCCTCCGACTTCGGCAATGATGATACGACAACCTATCACTATATCTTATATAGTAGTAGATGACGTCTTAGTATTACATTATGTGAGTTCATCTTGATTCTGTTACATTCTTCAGATACTACATACGATAAGAACATATACTACACCATATGTACAGAACATAGATGATTCACACTAATGTATGCTAGAATGAATTTTGGATTGTGTTCTGAGCCATTCCTTCCCATACTTGGCAGTTAAGTTGTGGACCATTATGTTGGACATTGTTGTTATAAATTTTCATATATCTGTGTTGATTGATGAGATTGTGTTTCAAACGTGTTCGTGATCGTGTGTATCTGTGTTGTTTGATACTGTGTTCGTGATACACACCGTTGTTGCTGTAACGAATGGTGTGGGGGATGCTGCAAATGCTGCAGGAAATGCTGCAGGGAATGCTGCAAATGCTATTTTTTTTAATTTTTTTTAATATTAGCGACGTTCAGCGACGATTACCGACGGTCAGCGACGAAAGAAACGTCGCTAATTACGTCGCTAACTGTAAGTAAAAATGTCGCTGATCGTCGGTAACCGTCGGTAAAGTCGCGACGTAGAAAAGTCGCAGAACATCGCCATATCGCTCTCATGCCAGGTCAGCATCGATGCGAGACAGAGTCGCTCAACGTCGCTAGTTTACGTCGGTATATTATGACGTTTTATGTCGCTGGCAGTCGCTATATTAGCGACGTGGACACGTCGCTAAAGCTCGTCGTAATAGCGACGTATGGCGACGTTTTCTTGTTTAGCGACTAGGTTAATCCCGACTACTTGAAAACGTCGCTAATAGTAATTAGCGACGTATTTTTCCTTTTTAGCGACATCTTTACGCGTCGCTGAATTGACAAATTTTAGTAGTGTCTTCGATGGTTTAGCCGAGGGGTCCTCCTGAGAACTTCCTGTCGGTGCCACATAGGCAGTTCTATATGCTGCCACTTAAGGAGGATGATAAGCTCGAGCTGTTGCCAGCATGCTTTCCAAAGCTTCGAGCTGTGTGCCCGCAATGACACTAGTCTCCCGGTCAAATCCAACGGGAACGGTATTCATTGTGCAGTAAAATTTTGCGGCATAATACAATATATACGGCTGGGGTTACGGATCGGCATCGTGAATCGTACCCCAGTACACCCGACATTGTAATACTACCACCCTCGGGCACCATCCAGTAAACTTTCAAAAAATCCCAGAGAGCAACTGGGCATTTTTAACATTAGTTGGGTATAACCGAATAGGCGTGCGAAGCAACTGGGCAAATATGGCTCCAGGAAGCAGCAATTCCTATTCCGATACACAAGGTTTGAAGGTCGGATACTCTGCAACCAATGGAACCCCCATGGCGCAAAAGAAATTGCATCCTCGCCAGAATCTTCCAGCTCCTCATCTGTCTCACAACCATCAAGGGTTGGGGCGACCTTGATAATCTCCCATCCTTGGAGATAAGACAGAACCCTCCTACGGACGGGTACCCCTGTCTGCAACCACTTCCGCCGGTAGAAACGACGAATAAAAGCATCGCCTTCCTCATGCTCCTCGTCCGACCCATGAGTCATTATGTTCGGGTGGTACAGAATCAGCCACCCCATCAAGTAATGGAAGGGCAGCTCCGTACGAGAGAAATTGCCCCTCTTGCTCTTCTCACCTATCACATCATCGATAAATTCTCCAAAACCCCGCTTCAGGTTGCGCACCATAGCGGGAAGCAGAGCCAGAGGAGAACCAAAGACCAGCTTCACAGCCGACAAAATAAGAATCCTGGATATCCTCTCTAAGGAACCGGACCCACCGGTGAATACATGGTCACGGAGCCATAGCATCAGAAAGGATGCCAACACACCCTTTTGGGACATCTTGTGAGCACAGTGCCAGAAACAGCTATATATGTGCTCAGATGGCTCCCGATCCTCGTTTTTACGAGGATTCTTCTCATTGAGCCTAGATATCTCAGTGAGTACCTCAGCATGGGAAAGCCCCTGAGGAGTCGTAAAATGGATCCTCGAACGATCCGCCAAGTCTTGCTTGAAGACGTACTCCCTCTAAGCATTCATATGGGGCTGCGCCCCGCCTTTTTCCCTGCGCTGGAGCAGGTAGTGATGGCTTGCGAACTCCTTGAAGACCGCCATTATCTCAGAGTTCTTCTCTTCCAAAACTAATAACTCTTCGTTCGAAGGAAAATACCCCTCATAAGGTTTAGATCCCCAGGGGAGTTTTGAAACCTCGTACATCTCACGTAACGCCAGTCCTAACTCCCCCACAGGAGTGAAAAAAGTGCCGGTGTGAGTATTGTACATCTCCAAAAGAGCGAGAAACATGTGCTTATTCAGGTCTATGCCCGCCCGAGTAGCACGAACAACAGCAGTAAGGCCAATCTTTCTGAGATCGGCCCTAAACTTTGTCAAAATCCAAAGGGTTAACTCGTCCCACTTTTGCACATAGTGGCACCAACCCTCGACTCGAAACTCTCCATTCGGGTACGATAGCTTAGCCAATGCCAGACGATTGACGAAGGTTGAAGCATTGAATGCAAAAGTATCGGTGGAAACATCTCTATAGATACCCCTGGGATTTAAAGTTCGCCAATGATAAGAGGTCCCGGCTCGCGTAGCCGTCAAGGTCTCCTCCACAGGAGACGGCACGATCGGAGGGACATGCTTGTCTGGCGAGATTGCCACCTCCTTCGGTTGACTCGGGCCCAGTTTCGATGACCGAGGTTTCTTCTTCTCCTGTAAAAGAAGAGACATATAAGTAAAAGAGGAAAGAACCGAACCAGATCGATAACAATGCATATACCGCTGCGGGAGCTGGTTCTACAGGAGCTGCTGAAGGCCGCACCTGCGTAGCTAAAGCCTTCTTGCGCCTCTTCGGGTCTGATGAATCTGCCTCCTTCGGGGCACGTCTCTTCGATGGTTTAGCCGAGGGGCCCTCCTGAGAACTTCCTGCCGGTGCCACAGAGGCAGTTCTATATGCTGCCACTTGAGAAGGATGATAAGCTCGAGCTGTTGTCAGCATGCTTTTCGAAGCTTCGAGCTGCGTGCCGACAATGAAACTAGTCTTCCGATCAAATCCAACAGGAACGGTATTCATTGCGCAGTAAAATTTGGCGGTATAATACAATATATGCGGCTAGGGGTTACGGACCGGCAACATAAATCGCACCCCGGTACATCCGGCATTGCAATACTGCCACCCCCGGGCACCATCCAGTAAACTCCCAACAAATCCCAGAGAGCTGCTGGGATTTTTTAACATTAGTTGGGTATAGCAGAATTGGCGTGCGAAGCGACTGGGCAAATATGACTCTAGGAAGCAGCAATTCCTATTTCGATACACAAGGTGTGAAGGTCGGATACTCTGCAACCAATGGAACCCCCATGGCACCAAAGAAATTACATCCTCGCCAGCATCTTCCAGCTCCTCATCTGCCACACAACCATCAAAGGTTGGGGCGACCTTGATAATCTTCCATCCTTGGAGATATGACAGAACCCTCCTGCAGACGGGTACCCCTGTATGCAACCACTTCCGCCGGTAGAAGCGACAAATAAAAGCGTCGCCTTTCTCATGCTCCTCGGCCGACCCAGGAGTCATTATGTTTGGGTGGTACAGAATTAGCCACCCCATCAAGTAATGGAAGGGCAGCTCCGTACGAGGGAAATTGCCCCTCTTGCTCTTCTCACCTATCAAATTATCGGTGAATTCTCTCAAATCCTGCTTCAGGTTGCGCACCATAGCGGGAAGTAGAGCCAGAGGGTAACCAAAGACCAACTTCGCAGCGGACAAAATGAGATTCCTGGATATCCTCTCCAAGGAACCGGAGCCACCGGTGAATACATTGTTACGGAGCCACAACATCAGAAAGGATGCCAACACACCCTTTTGGGACATCTTGTGAGCACAGTGCCAAAAATAGCTATAGATGTGCTTAGATGGCTTCCGATCCTTATTTTTACGAGGATTCTTCTCATTGAGCCTAGACATCTCAGTGAGTACCTCAGCATGGGGAAGCCCCTGAGGAGTCGTAAAACAGATCCTCGAACGATCAGCCAAGTCTTGCTTGAAGACATACTCCCTCTAAGCATTCATATGGGGATGTGCCCCACCTTTTTCCCTGCGCTGGAGCAGGTAGTAAAGGCTCGCGACCTCCTTGAAGACCGCCATCATCTCAGGGTTCTTCTCTTCCAAAACTAATAACTTCTCGTTCGAAGGAAAATACTCCTCATATGGTTCAGATCCCCAGGGGAGCTTTGAAAACTCATACATCGCGTGTAATGCCAGTTCTAACTCCCCCATGGGAGTGAAAAAGTGCCGGTGTGAGTATTTTATATCTCCAAAAGAGCGAGAAACATGTGCCTATTCAGGTCTATGCCCGCCTGAGTAGCATGAACAACAGCAATAAAGCCAATCTTTCTGAGATCGGCCCTAAACTTCGTCAAAATCCAAAGGGTTAACTCGTCCCACTTTTGTATATAGTGGCACCAACCCTCGACTCGAAACTCTCCCTTCGGGTACGATAGCTTAGTCGACACCAGACGATTGACAAAGGTTGAAGCATTAACTGCATGAAGTATCGGTGGAAACATCACTATAGATACCCCCGGGACGCAAAGTTTGCCAATGATAAGAGGTTCCGGCTCACGTAGCCATCAAGGTATCCCTCTACTTCGAAGAGGTGTCGAGCCGTATGGTGCTAGCCACGGCTCCTCCTTGAGAGGGAGTGAGTTCCCACTCCATCCTTCTCTTTGAAGCAAGACTACGGAAGGCCGTCAAAGGCAATTGGCGCTCCGCTTGCTTGATATACATGGTTATGCCTTTGGCTTTGAAGAACCAGTCCTCCTTTAACTTCAGCACCTTCGCTTCGATAGAAGTCAGGCGGTCTCCAAATAGGAATTCAGGTTTCAAGTAAGACTCATTCTCAGACTCAGCAGAGCTGAGTCTCACTCTCTCTACCATGCCCTGGAGGAAAGTATGGTGCTGCTCATGAATCTGAGTCATCCTCTCCGAAGACTGATCCAACATAATAGTAGCCCTGGCCGGATTCACAACTTCATCAAAGTCTACGCCCAGTTAACAAAGCGCATGGTCCAAAAGGACTTCATTCAGCAGGAGGATAGTCATCGACACTGTCACATAAATAAAATGAAGCCATCAGGCACTCTGGCACATTAACTGGGCTGAAACCCATGCGTATAGGGAATTCCAACAAAGACACACCAGATCAAAAGACCAGGTGCAATTGAAGGAAAGCTTCGACGCATCATTAGGACCTAAGTCCATGCGCGTCAGCAAGTGAAGCTTCAGCGCATCATCAGGACCTAAGTCCATGTGCGAAAGCAAGTGAAGCTTCGGCGCATCATCAGGACCTAAGTCCATGCGCGGCAGCAAGTGAAGCTTCGGTGCATCATCATGACCTAAGTCCATGCACATCAGCAAATGAAGCTTCGGCGCATCATCAGGACTTAAGTCCATACGCGTTAGCCTAAAACATCAACATGAGACGGCCCATCTGCAGTCGGGTCACCCCAACATCATTTCAACAAAGACCAAGGTAAGAGAATACCCACTGAGCACTTCCGGGCGAACGTCGGCATGGGTCGCCCTGACGACGAGGACTTCCTCCGTATCGACTTTCAAGGGTTCCTTGCCTCGGCCCCTTCCTCGGCTAACAGCACCGCCTCGAAGAGTCTTGGGATCCATCTCTCTGACAAAGGAAAGAAGAAAGAAAAGAGTTCGGAGGAAGAAGAAAACTTTTGCAGAAAAGTAGAAGACTCTCTCTCCTTACAAACCGCCTATTTATAGGCTTGGCCTCGCGCGTAAACCGATAAGGAGTGACATCAGAAATCAGTCACTTCGGGTCTTAAAAAATCGATGACTGCTTATCTTCAAAAGATCATCATTAATCTTTTTCTAAGATCGAGGCATTATCTCTTCAGAAGAAGCATGTGCCCTGCAATATGCGCCTTAGCAACAAGCGTTCCCCACAACAACGCACAAAATGACTATACGCCAAAAGGAGCCATGCGCCTAGGCGTAGGACATGCGTCCAGAGTCGTTAATCCCCATGCTTCCTATTCAAAGTATTACAAAACTTGCACATGAAGTTTTGAAAACTTTGAAGGGGGTCTTGTAGAAGCATAAAAATTTAGGCGCATTTATAGACCAGAATCCTATGCGCTCAACCCAACCATGCGACCAACTCCAAATGTGCCAGGAAAGCTTAAGCAGATACTTGGCACAATAAAGAAAAGTACAAATTTAAAGACATGCAAAAGAGGACTTTTATTTCATATGAAAGTTAATTACACGTCTAAGGCAAAGCTTTACAAAAGAGAACTTCTACAAAGAAGGAAGATCCTAAATGCTACAGCCAGATACAGCAAACTGCCATGCACCTCCTGCCAGGCGCATCATCTGTCAGGTGCATCATCTATCAGGCGCATCACTCTGATGTCTCGTCCAGGCGCATCATTTTAGCATCTCAACATATGCACATCTCCGTGCATAGGCAGAGCGAATCACTCTCTAGACAGAGCGAATCACTCTCTAGGCAGAGCGAATCACTCTCTCTCATCAGCACTAATCATCCCTTGTGTAGCAGGAGAAGGAGCTCTCCTAGCTCGACAAGGATCGCGGCACGACGTCCCAATCTTCAGAAGCAACATGCACACTCGGTAACCTGTGGCTCTGCTAGTATAACGAAAGACGGAGTACAGCCGCCCCGATCTTCGGAAGCAATAGGCACATTCAGCAACCTATGGCTCTGCCAGCATAACGAAAGACAGAGCGCAGACGCCCCGATCTTTGGATGCAACAGGCACCTTCGGCCTGCGTCGGGACTCGACGATCCTGATATTTGGATGCAACAGACACTATCACTGAAGCTCAAAGCGACGAAAAGACTGGGGCACAACATCTTCACCCTCGGAAAGAGCTCGAGTTCGGAAGTTCGCCAATGCAAAGCTCCGGCCAAGTTCATCTTTTGAAGAATGAAAGCAAAGCTTTCCCCCATGTGGCTATTTATAAGCACGGGCAGCCTACATCCAAGTGCCAAATAGCCTCGGAGAACCCAACAGACGGGCCAAAAAGGATGCGACACATTGTCAGATGCACCGTCGATATCATGCGCTCCCCATGGATGCATCCAACGGGCCATAGCTATGCGCCCAGATTGGCATTAACCAATGCAACCCACTCCATCAAACATTTAATGCTGAATGACAAAGGGCGGCTACATGTCTCCCGAAGATGTCCAATCAGCAGCCCTTACAGAAAATAAAGCACCACTGATGACAGCACCAACATTACACCTTGGGTTGGCAAAAATTGCCACGCGACTGGCCAGTCATTTGTATGTGCCTCGTAGCCATACTCCCAGAAGACTGTACGTGTTCCAGTGGTCATGCGCCCCCAGCTTACTTCTGATCCCAAGTAACAGAAGACAAAGCTTTGCATGCGCCTCAAAAGTCATGCGTCTGGACTTGCTCATGGCTCCTAAAGATCATGAGACCAAGTCGCCTCCCCTGCGCCTGATTCTAGGTACACCCTAATGCGAAGCTCTGTATGCACCTCAAAAGCTATACGCCCAGACTCGCCTATGATGCCTAAAACTTATAGACTAAGTCGCCTCTATGCGCCCGAGCCTAGGCGCACCTCGACAGATCACTCTCCTCCAAAACCGAGATCTTTGAGCCAGAGGAATATGCCACGCGTCCCTTGACTCAGTTTTGTTCAAAGAATGGGTGCTAACCACCCAAGATCTCAGCAACAACTAAATCTCTGCGACTGCCACGTGCCCGCTCCATCGTAGCCCAGTGCAACAGTCCAGCAGATTTAACTTCAATCCAGGGCGCATCAACTATGCACCCCTACCAGCGCATCAGTCACGTGGCATTTCCACGTCCAAGCGCATCCGACATATGCGCACATGAGCAGCCAGCCTGCCATCTATAAATAGAAGGATCATTCCTTCACCATACACACACAGACAGAGACATACATACTCAGAGAGAAGCACCTCCACAAAGGCCAGAAGAGACACTTAACGTTCGCTTCTCCTCGCAATGCTCTGGCATCCAGAGTAACCCAGACCTTCAGAGAGTCCAAGATCGTCGTCAGATCGTCAACGGAGTCAACGTATTACAACTCGCTCCACCGACACAGTTCCCAAATAAAAACAAAAGTGTACTCCTAGGACTACGTCTAAGTCCTATATTGTATACTGTTCTGTTTGTAATTGAAATACCAAAATTTTAGTCAATAAAACCTTGTCGTATTTTTGATGGCAAACAGATCCGCTCCGCCCTAGCAGAACGTCAACTCAAACGGCAAGTGCAACGACTCAAATAAGCCGTCGACTCGAAGAGTTACGTTGACCCGATGAAGTATCAATACGAATCGATGCAAGTATCAAGTTGGCGGAAAGAAAGCTTTGAGTTGATTCGAATCTAAACATCAAAACGATGCAAGGCATAAGTCCAACTCGATCAAATATTGACTTTAGTTGATTACATGTGCAGGCTACGCTTTTACGCTGAATGATAAGAGGTCGACATTTTTCCTTATTTACTAAAGTGTCCGCAAAACCAAAATATGACCTTGCATCAAACTAAGGCAAAGTCAAATGGATTTCGTCCTGCAGAAGAATTCAGACTTAGACTTTCAAAGGCGTGCTCGGAGTATCACTCGACCGGTGCGATCATCGCTAAGGTGGGTGGCTCCGATGAACCTGTCTTTGCTTATCCTAGACACATAATAATACGGATTGTATTGTTAGATCGCTAGGTGATAACACCATGCATGCTAATGAAATGAGTCAACACACCTAGCTAAGGGAATAATTCTAGCTTGTATTGCTTGTATAGAACATGGAAAGGAACTTGGAAATTAAACTGATACTCGCACTGCACTTCACGCTCGTGTCGAGGCACAACTTACTTACAAGTAGAATTGTCTATGCGTTAACACATGAACGAAATGCTTGTCACTTGTAATCATACCCCAACTTGAGACATGAAACAATAAATGGTTCACTAAAATAAAGTAGGAAGACTATTAACATAGTCGTTCCGAATAGAGTACTAGAAACATTGAAAGACTTTGGGACCGTTGGGTCGCCAAGGCGGCTCCCGGACAGGCAGCTGTGTAATGAATGGATGAATTAATTAATTAATGAATGAAAGAAATGAATGAATGAAAGAAATGAAAGAAGAAAAGAACGATTAACGATAGGTATGACGGGGATGTGCAACTGTAAATCCCTTGACCATTTTTTTACTTTTACTTTATTATATTCTACTTCCTCTAAAGTATTAAATGATTTTTTAGTTGTAGATAATTTGTCCATTCAAACCAACAGAGAAATTATGGCCTTTACAAAACTGTTTTCTCAGGGGGCTTAAATGCAAAACCTGATTTCAAAACCAAATGGACTGTTAGCCGTTTATAACCATGTATTCGAAGTTGATCTCAAAATACATAATTCGATCCCTTTTCAAATATGTGTGATAAACCCTAGGAAATTCAAATCTCTTCTCCTCTATCTACTTTTCCCTTACGATCAATCCAAAAACTTAGTATATATAAAGAGGAGATAGCCGACTCTTGCCTCCCTCCTAACCCTAATTCTACCACCATCCATTATTCTTCAAAGTTGAAGAGTAGCCTCGAGTATCTGGGGAGAGCACCGAGCACGACTTCATCGAGACAACTCTCGCCAAGAAGAGCACCCTCAAGCCAAAACTGATCAGCCACCTCCACTTCTACTTCCACGACACCGCAAGCGGCCGCCACCCGACTGCCGTGCCCATAGTCAAGCCCGCGAGCCCCTCGAAGTCGTTCTTCGGCCTGGTCATGATGATCGATGACCCGCTGACAGTAGGCCCCGAGCCGGACTCAAAGCGCATCGGATACGCGCAGGGCATGTACTCGGTGTCGTCGCAGACGGAGCTGGCCCTCTTGATGACGGTGAACCTGTACTTCACCGAGGGGAAGTACAACGGGAGCACGCTGTCGGTCCTTGGACGCAACGCGGTGGTGCAGCCGGTGAGGGAGATGCCCGTGGTGGGGGGCAGCGGGCTGTTCAGGCTCGCCAGGGGGTATGCACTGGCACATAATCATATGATTAACTTAACCAGTGGGGATGCTATTGTGGAGTACAATGTTACTGTCATGCATTACTAAGTGATGAGCTTAATTAATTAGGCTGATCTCTCTTGATAATGTATGTTAATGTTGGCGTTGTAGTTTCTTGATTTTATGTATTTTTTCTTTTTCTTCCCAAGAATTATATTCTAGAGTGCCTAAGTTCTTTGTTTTTGTTTGAGAATCATTCATGGCCTACGTATCATAAACAAGCAGTAGTGAGTCTTTGCGATGATGTGAAGTGCCAACACAAATCAGCCTACGTCTTGTGTCCATAGTAGTTTATTCATTATTTAATTGACTCAAATTTTTTTTTTTTCTAGATGTCCAGCGATATACACGAGACTTTATACAAGTTGTATTGCATGTCTCTTGAGTCCACTGTCTTTTAACTCCCACCAAATAATAGAAGAAATAATATGTCCCCGTGATTCGATCCACTGATTTTTCGCCATCCAGCCAGAGTCTTATACCTCTTATTTGTAACCACAAGAGCCACTCGAGTTCGAAAACTCTATTTAGTTGTAGGAAAGTGAATGCCAATCAAATTTAATTTGTCTTCTTAACGAGAAATAAGAATGGGTTATTAACTTTAGGACATCCTATAATATTTATATTTTGAGAGGTTTCTATATTATCCAGAATATAATTTTGGTCCAGTTCTAACGGTTGACTTGGTTGACCGTTTCAAAGGAAAATGTAAACATAAATTTTGAATATTATACGGGACCTCAAAATTAAATAAAAATATGTAAGAATTGTGTGATTTGGATTATTTAATTTTATTATGACCAATGGAAATAAGATTTATGATACTCTTGTTTGTTTGTCTGATCTTAGTACTCGCACAATTCACCTGGCTACAATTTCCATGGGAACGACTCTATGGTGTTTGTAGAGGACAAATTGTTGCTGCAAACTGCAAGAATTTAATACTAACATTAGTGCACTGAAAGTTCTTTCCAATTTATTGGTGTTTTTAGAGGACAGGTTGTCATTTGCAAACTTCAAGAAGCACATAAGATGTACCTGAATTTGCAAGAAGCACACATGCTGCAAAGTGCGAGGACAATCCGTTGGTCTTATTGGTAATTTTTTTTTTTTTTTTTTTACAAACAGTACATTATTTATTATACATTTCTACCTTTATAACATATGATAAAGGAACATATAATCATTCGTTCTTTAACAAGTAGCAATTTTTTTAAGTGTATGATAAGGAGTCTACAAAATTTAGCAATTTTTTTAAGTGTATGATAAGGAGTCTACAAAATTGTTATATCTTTTTTTAACAAGCACGTCTACAGTTTTTCAATTGTACTTAGTCTAATTTACTCATACAAACATATTTTCTTTCTTTAACAAGCATACCAATTTCATGTACTTATCTTTTTAGTGAGTGCGAACTTTACTATTAGCAGCAAAACATACATTAAATTATCTATTAATTCATTATTAATCGTGAAAGAATCAGAAAGCGAAATTTTGTTGCCCACTCACCCATGATAAAATATCTTCTTGTCCCAACAAGAGCTCTTAATGAAAGTTTCCTCTTACTTGAGCTAGCAAGTCAATACTGATATCAATATATAATGCTACTACTAGGAGTGGAACATTACAGTAGTAACATGCAAGTATATATAAAAATGCTGATTCCGAAAAATGAGCCTTACAAAATTTATTTGGCTAACGTTATTTGTAATGCACTACTGCACGCGGAGGCATTGTGTTGGTTGGTTGCTTGAATAATGCTGGTCGGATTTGAGTTGTGCGAAAAATTCGAACGATGATACAGACTTAATTGGGTCAGATTTGATGATTTATCAAGCATGACTCACTTGTATGGTTATATCAATTAAGAAGATTATGCATCACATCAAATCGTCTCTTCGAGTAATCGATGATCGGTACATAAAGATAATTCATCATGGTGAGTGTTGTTGGTCTTTCTCTTCTTTCTCTTCGTACTTAATAAAAGATTTTATATTGTTGCCTTTGAAACCTATCGATAACATACTAATAAAAGATATTATTGTTATTAGTTGAAATGTTAGATCAGTAAACTATTCTTCATTTATACACGAAGATCACTACCAAAATAAGTCATATTGGCGACGAATTTAGCGACTCTGAGTAATAACGTCGCTACTTTTTGTGTATTTAGCGATGTCTATAAAAGACGTCGTTGAACGTCACTATTAGCGACGTAGAGCGATGAGTAGCAACAAGCATTATTGTTTGGAAAGCAGATGTCGCGGTCTCGTCGCAAAACGTCGTTGTTTTGTTTTATTTAGCGACGTTCTCGACTCATACTTCTGTACGTCTCCGTATCTTTAGTTCACAGCGACGGTTAGCGACGTCCTTTTTTAGACGTCGCTAAAAAGTTTCATATAGGGTTCAAGTGCCGATCGACTTTTCATTTTTTCACCTAAAATTCTTCCCGCTCTCTCGTCCCCAAATTTTCCTTCCCCTCTCGTCCCTCCGGCGGCCCCCCTCCCTCCGGCGACCCCCTTTCCCGTGGCGACTCCCGTTCCTCCGGCGTCCCCCCTCCACCGACGACCCCCGTCCCTCCGCCACTCCTCCACCGTCGATTTCCCTCGTCGACGCCGACTAGACCAGTCCGCTCCGCCGCTGCTCCAGTCCCGACGACCCCGACCCGACTCCGCCCAAGGCAGGTAAACCCTAACCTTATCTCCCTCCTCCTGACGTGCTGACACAAACACGATACACGTTGACACGACACACAGACACGATACCACTACTCACACTCACACACATACGCGTACACACTGACATGACACGACACACATGACACACATACACAGACACGACATAGGGCAGTGAGCATGTTAGCAAGTGCCATATTGGCATATGCCTTGCAGCAACAAAGCACTTTGCATTAGCAGCCATGTGGCATTGCTGTTGTAGCAGTAACTTGCCTTGGCAAGGCTTGCATTGGCTCTGGCTACAAGCCACGTGGGCAGGGGTTAGAGAAGTCAGGGGCTTTAGGAGATAGGGAGAATCCCATTTGGGAGCTCGAGTACAGGCAAATGCCTGACTAAAGTGTGTATGTGTCGAGTGTGAGCAGTGGTATCAGTTGGTAGCAGTATAGTATCTTGGGTAGATGAGAGTGCCTATTTGAGTTAGTGTTGGTACTAGTGAGTGAATATAGTTTAGGATCAATTAGGATATTTAGAAGTGAATGCGAGTATCCTAACTAAGAGTGTTAGTGTATGTGATTATCAGTATGTGTCAGATCTTAGTATTTCTAAGTAAGAGTGGGTATATGTGATTGAGTGTCATTAGAGTGTTAGTGAGTTAGTTCAGTCCTAGTACCTAGAGTGTTTAGAGTATCCTAGAAGTGTAGGTATGATTGGTACAGTGTTCTGAGCCATTCTCTAGAAATTAAATTTACTTATGCCAAGCCTTTTGGGCCTATCAGAGTTATAGATTTTTTCGAAAATCTTGTATAACGCTGATTGCCTTAAAAGGCTTGCATAAGTAAGAGTGTATAGAGTGAGTAAACGAGTGGTATATCGTAGTATCCTAGAGTGTATAGAGTGAGCTTTCCTACTTCCTTTCTTCTCATTCGGGTCATTGAGCCGACTATTCTGTATCATAGGATATCTACCTCAATCTTACCCTAGAGAAGTATGGAAATATTAATGTTAACCAAGGTTCACAGTATCGGTATCGGTATCGAAATTGGTTTCAGTATCATTTACGATTGATATCCTGAATCTCATGGCTTCCGCTAGCAGAGTACAATGTAGAGCCAAACTTGAAGCAGAACTTCATATTCAAAATATTAGAAGTAAAAAAATTTTGATTGGTGGTGAACAAGAAAGAATTCTGACTCGTCATCCTTTCTCGTCCCACCACCAATCGAATTTTTTTACTTCTAATATTTTGAATGTGAAGTTCTGCATCACATTTGGCTCTACATTGTGCTCTATGCGGAAGCTATGAGATTCAGGATATCAACCATAAATGATACCAAAACCAATTTTGATACCGATACCGATACTGTGAACCTTGGTTAACATTAATATTTTCACACTTCTCTAGGTTAAGGTTGAGAAAGATATCATATGATGCTGAATAGGATGCTGAGAGAGTCAAATGAGAAGCATGAAAGTAGAGGGGGTCAGAGAGGGGGCCTCATTTGATACTCATGTGTCTATATGCATCAATTTGGAATATTTTCGAATAATGTTTATCTATCTTTGCAAAATTATTGTCAAATGGATATGAATTACTATCTGCGGCATCGTTCGTGGATGTACAATCGTTATCCTGATGACATGTTGTCACCCCCAGTTTTCAGAAACAGGGGTATTTTTGTCATTTTATATTTTTGAATATTTTTGAAATTTATTTTATTATTTATGATATTATTTTGGGGTTAAAATTTATTTTATTATTTATGATATTTTTTTGGGGTTATTTGAGTCGGGTTCGAATTTCAACTCAATCCGACTTGAAACGGGGACCCGGGGGGTAGTTTGACTCTAGTGGGACCCACACACTAGTTAGGCATGGCCCACATAATATTAATTTTAATCCACATGATAATAATTTTAGTTAGTAGTTAGACTAATTATTTATGGATAGGTTTAGTTTAATTAGAGACTTAAAACTAGACTAAATTGACCTCAACCTTTAACCCATTCCTAATTTAAATCAAATAGATTAGTGGAGGATATTTTGGACATTCAAATAGGGGACACCTCACTCTTTTTGGGCAGCCACCTATGGGGGGGATAAGGAGTGAGTCACTCCTTCATTCATTTGTTTTCATCCACTTTCTCTCTCTTGTTTTTCCCCAAATTAATTTAGATATGAACCTCCATTAATTTCATCTCCAAATCAACCCCTTCTTCCACCAAATCTTCTTTATTTCTCTTCTACTCCATGGTTAGAGGGTGCTAGCCAAGTTTGGGAGGATTCGGAGCTCGTTCGTGTCCTTTTGGAATCTCTACGTGTCGGTGTCGTATCGGAAGGCTTTTTCTTTGAATCTCTCTCCCGGAAGGTATAATCTCTCCTCTAATCCATCCCTACATGCATATAGAAATATTTTGAACCGATAGGAATGACCCCCATGGTTGTATCTCCATTTGTGTCTATTTCGTGTCCATTTGGAGGTCATAGGAGTGTCCTTTGTGTTGTGGTTGTGTTCATGTAGGAAAACTCCAAATTTGGACACACTATGTGGTGTTGTTATGTATGAATGAATTATTACATGTTTAATCTCATATTTTTGTATTGGAGATGTGTTCTATAGTGTCTCATATATATATATATATATATATATATATATATATATATATTAGTGTAGAGAGTGAGTTCTTGATATATTATGTTATATACTTGTGTCTCTTTTGTCTCAAACTACCTAAATTCGTCATAATTTTTATCCACGTTTTTAGTATCTAGAGCAACTTAGAAATGCCATAACCTTTAGCTCATAACTCCAATTAACCTCTCATTTTTTTAAAAGAAGCGTATCGAAGTTAGCTTTCCAAATATAGATTTTTATAAGCCAAATTCATTCTGAAACTTTCTGTAAAATTATTTGAGTGTCAGCTGTACGAAAGACGAACGCGTTTCAGTGTTTTTGCGATTCCGGGAGCTTCCGGACACGAAAATGCGATCCGTTTAAAGTTTCGGAAAGCTAACACAAAGATATATAATATACTTTAATCCTAGAATTTAGTGAATGCCCAATTGGTACAGTATTGATTTTAAGTAGAAGAGTGACTATACGATATATGTATTTTGTGTAACCTATGAGCCTATGTAGTATAGATATTAAATGAATATAGAGTATGTAATGCATGATATGTTAGATGAATGAAATGATATATATATATATATGATATATATTCTCTTTACATTAATGTATATATATGGTTGAATGTAAGCATGTAGGAATACAATTAATATAATGCATATAAGCAATGCATGAATAAAAGAATGATATACAATGTATGCATGAAAGTATATAATGAATGCTAGATATGAATGCAAGATATATATGTAATGATAGATATGAATGCATAACGTATAAATATTGTAATGCAATATATAATGATAATATGTATGGTAATGTAGAGTATATGATGCAAGCATGAATGAATGGAGGACATACATGTATATAGGTAATATAGAATGTAATATATGAATGCAAGCATGCAAGATAATGTATTGTATCCATATATGATATATTCAACTTGAAGATAATGTAATATATGAAAGGAATGAATGATAATATATAAAATGATATGTAAGGTAATGCAAGGTATGAAATATATGATGTGTGCATGTTTGTATGTCTTTATGTTAATGTATGAAATGATATGAATATACAATGTATGCATATGTATAAAACATGTAGGTAATGCATAGATGCATCAATAAAATGAATGTTTGCAATATGTTAATATAAATACAAGTATCTAATATGCATGATTGTAAGTATAATATAATACAAGTATACATGTATGTATCATGTAAATGTAATATACATGATATGTATGTATGCATGTATACAAGGTAAGTATGTATGTATGTATTTCTATAAACTGAGTTAACCTATAACCTTTTACACACATGCATTCATACACCCTTTGACATCATTTATCCCATGTCACATACACCTACCTATCACTAAATTTTAGAACATTAACACATATCCTTTCACACACATGCCAAACACACACATACTCACTTACTCTTTTATCTCTCTTTCTCTCTCTCTCTCTCTATATATATATATATATATATATATATATATATATATATATATATATATATATGTGTATGTGTCTATATATATAGCTTTCCTATATATATCTATGTATATGAATATGTGAATGTGAATAATATATATACATTATATGACTAAGTTTGTGTGCCTTGTTAGCTTATGGTTTAGTTTTGTGCTTGGTTTAGCAAGTGACTTAGGCTATGAGTTAGTAGCTATCTTGGATACTTGATTTGCATATACTTAGTTTGTTTAGACCTAGAATAACTTGTTTGACCTAATTTAGACTTGTTAGACCTAGTTTGACCATAGTTGACCTAGGTTTGACTTTCAGGGTTGACCAAGTTGACCAAGAGTTGACTTTGGTCTAGATTGAGCTAGAATCATGTAGAATGTATAATAGAACTTCATATTGCCATTTTGGACTTGTTGTGACTTGTGTTGTTCTGATTAGGAGCTAGACACCTCTCCTCGGACAGTATATTTACTTTGGACATTCAGACACCAGGCGAGTACATTCTCTGATTATTTTATAACTTGTTAGAATTATATTCCTGCTTTAGATTACTTTACTTGATGCTGTCACGACATTATCACGGATTAGTACTATATGGATCTCTTCATGCGATGTTATCCCCCTCGGGAGCATCGGATACATTGTGTCATGTGTGTTTCACTTTCATCATGTACTCTTGTGCTTTCACCATACATGTACACTCTTGTGAATCATGTACTCTCATGTTCACAGAGCCCTCATGTATACTATCATATGCACCCTTTTATGGACCCTCATGTGATATCATGTATAATAATATAACCTGCTTAGATCCTTGTGTATTGATTGGGGAAACGGGGGAGTGCTAGTAGTCATATGAACAATTCTATAGTAGTATAGATCATGTGAAACTCTTTAGTGTAGATCATATACAAATCTGTCCTATTCACATGTGATATCCTATACTCTACATCACTAGCCACTGTTAGTTCTCTATTTATAGTAGATATTTCTATTACAGTTCTCTCTCTGTTTACATCATGTACTTCCTTTCAGTTTTCTGTATCTTACTCTACTGCATGTTTATATTTTTTGACCTGCTATGATCTGTTGAGATGTATTGTGCTTGCTCCTGTCCTGACTGGACCTGTTGATAAATTTTACAGATAGCCTGGAGGTTGCCTGCTAGCCTAGAGGAGACACAGTAGAGGTTGTATAGATAGCTAGGGTTTTACTTATAACTTATTTTAAGTTGTCTTGAGTTGTATTTATGGATTACTGTATTTGAGCTTTGAGATGTATTTCTGGGTTTGTGTATCTTAGACACTTAGACTTCTATCTGCTGTATCTCTTTTGGATTTCATGTTTTATCGATCTTATATCATGTTCTTCCTTAGTTGTGATTGAGTTTACATTCTGCTATGTCACCCCCATTCGGAGAGTATAAACTGCTTAACATTATATTGTTAGATGTTGTGACCTAGGACAGCGTTCTACCGCTGACACTGCGGCGTAGGCTGGACGTACCCACTTCTCGTGCCCTTACTCTAGGGTGCGGGTCGTGACACGTTTTTAGTGGTGGTCCATGCAGGTCGAGTTTGTGTAGTGGTATTCGAACTAGAGTACCACTACAGCCTGCAGTAGAATTAGGATATATTTTTGAAGGTTCTCAATCACAGTTAGGATTTCTTGAGAGATTCCTGGGACGACCCTTGGGATCTTATTTTAACTTCGATTTGAAAACTCTTCTTCCCTTGATTTGATTTATCTTTAATTTCTGTTGTTAAATTTAATTTTTATGGATTATTGTTGAATTTGAGTTTGTATTTATTGATGTTGATGGATGATTGTTGAATTTTGAATCTTGATGTTAGCTGTGGCATCCGAGTTTGAATTTTTATGATTTGATGGATTTTTGTTCATTTTTGAATCTTGATTTTCGTTGATAAATTGATTTTTGGGTATCCATTATTGATTTAATTTAACTTTTGTCAAGATAAAATTATATGGGCTAGGTTATCTAAGTTATGGAATCTAGTCTTCTATAGTCACATTAGCCAGCATGGTGAGGACATATAGTCTGATTTTGGATATATTCTCGGGTGTAGGAATTTAAGGTTTTCGCAGCCAAGCTAGCGGCATCGCAAAAATGTTAAATACCACGATTCTAGAGGTGTGTGCCTAAGTCGAGGACTTTGTGATTATCGTAGCCTTGCTTACTAGTATGGCGAGGGTTTAGAGTACCTTGATTTTGGACAGACGCATATGATAATCAGATTGTACCTTAAATATTTTTGAACATGTTTTCTCTACTTTTGTTTCAGTCCTTCAAAAAAAAAAAGAATTGTTATTTGTTTGTTTTGTTTTGTTTCTCATTATTTAACTTAGGAGTAGCTTTAGCTGTTTTTATAAACTTTGTGTAACTTCTTACTATGAATTCTTCTTAATACAATGAATCGATAATTTTGCTAGACCTTGTCTTGGATTTGATATTTTAACTCTGGGTTTCAAAAGGGTTCCTTCTTTTAAAAAAATAAGCAGAACCGATTTTATTGTTATTCCTTCTTGCTACTATCCTTGTATTAAATAATAATGATAATAATTAAACTGTCTTGATTACACCAATCACCTACTTTGCAATCTTGGTAGGAAGCTAAATGTTGGTCTTAACGTAGAATTAAATTTTTATATTGGGACATGAGAATATATATGAATATACATATAAAGCAGACAGTTGCCTGATACGTATGCATGCTACACTTTGATTTCCAACCTATCTAAATACATATTAATATGTTGTTGATGTTTAAATTGTCAAAACCCCAATATTTCTGGTTCTCTGCTTTTTCCAGCTTAAACTCGTAATTTAAATATAAATTTTATGTTATTAATTATGTTTACATCACTGCACATGTATGTTATACATAGGGTTTCAATTCAAAAAAAAATTAGTTGAGTTTTGTGTTTGAAATTGTCAAATCTAAGATTGTGTGCATATTAACCTTAATACTGGATTCCAAATGTTTAGTTCAATTTGTTGTTTTATTTTTTTTAAATGTAATATTTTAAGCTATATACATTGTGGTATGTAGGGATATAAATTTAGGTTTCATATTCTTACATGTTAGGTTGTGATAAACATTGGGTTGGTTGGTGTTCAAATTTTTCCAAATCCTAAAACTGAATACATGTTAACATTTTCACATTGATTTTCAATGTTTAGTTCAATTTCAGATTTAATATGTAATATTGAACTGTATGCATAGCTAAATGTATGGATAGTATGTTAGGATTTCTTCTCTATCATGTTAGGATGTATTGGAAGCATTGAGTTGGTTGATGTTTCAAACCCCTAAAATCTGAAACTGTATTATGTTAATATTATACTGGTTTAAATGTTAGCTTTTTTCAGATTTTGTATGTAAATGCTGAACTAAAACTGGGTTTAACCTTTCAATACTAAGCTATTACCCTGTACAAGGACACACACACCCTAACTTAGTATACACTGCCATGTAAACCTAACCCTTCCTCTCTATGTTATGTTTATATATCTATATAGATATATATAGAGTTTATGCATACATGTTATAATGTATATAGATACATAACTAATTTTCTACCTCTTTATATATATATATGTATATGGTTAGCCATGCATGTTATGAGTAAATAGGTTGTGTGTTGTAGATTGTTTAACCAATATGCCATGAGTAGTGTAACTGGATAGCTATTGTTTTGAAATCCAAATCCTCCTATACTCTTCATGTATATTTTATATACACACATGCCTACTATCTAATTAACCATATGAACATGTCCACATACACCCATACACACACGAACTACATAACTTGTACATAATGCTAGCTTTTTCCTCTCTAACGCTATATATATAAATATATTGTGATCGGATTTCCATGCAATTGGCTTTCATTCTTTAACTTTTGATTTTGATTTTCTTGAATAGTACCCCTTATTAGATAAATGGAAGTTAACTTTATTTTATTTTGATAAGTACCAGTTTTCATATAGGATGGTAGACTGCCTTACAGTCTTGATGATTGTTATTTCTGTATCTCTTCTAGTTTAGCACCCTAGATTGCTTGTGTGTTTTGATACCCTATGACCGTTTTGGTTTAGCATGACTAGTATACCTAGATGAGACTTTCAGTACCACCGTATGCCATGACCCTGTATGTCATCCTTTTAAAATCGTATGATTATTTAAGTTCTGAGACTTTGATTGTGGGGGGGTTTGACCTAGAAGGAGTATGAACATTTTAATTTCGAGGACGAAATTTTTCTAAGGTGGGTAGACTTATAACACCAGTTTTCTAAAATGAGAGTAATTTTGAAATTTTATAATTTTAATCATTTATTGATTTGACATTTAAATCATGATATGATTTTTGGTAATTTTTAAATCATTTTAAACTATTTAAAATCAAGACTTGTGATTTTGATGTTTTGCTAGTGAAACCCTAGAGACTGTTTGACCTAGAGCCTAACCATGTGATTAGAATGTTTTAATGTCATTTCTGGCCTAAGGATATTTTGCATTTGACCTCTTCGAATTATTTTGATATTTATTGTGTTGGTGATTGTTGATTTTGACCTTTGATATGTGTGATTTTGTGATGGTTTTGTGTCCGTAGCGGACACGTATCAGTTTTATTTACAAATGTTTGATGTGCCTCAAAGAGATTTTTTTATTGCTGATTTTTTTTGAAAAGTATTTGAATGAAATTGTTTTCTTCATGTGTTTCCTGTGATTGCTTTGTTTTAATTTCGAGGACGAAATTTTTTAAGGTGGATAGATTTGTCACCCCCAGTTTTCAAAAACAGGGGTATTTTTGTCATTTTATATTTTTGAATATTTTTGAAATTTATTTTATTATTTATGATATTATTTTTGGGTTGAAATTTATTTTATTATTTATGATATTGTTTTGGGGTTATTTGAGTCAGGTTCGAATTTCAACTCAATCCGACTTGAAACGGGGACCCGGGGGGTAGTTTGACTCTAGTGGGACCCACACACTAGTTAGGCATGGCCCACATGATATTAATTTTAATCCACATGATATTAATTTTAGTTAGTAGTTAGACTAATTATTTAGGGATAGGTTTAGTTTAATTAGAGATTTAAAACTAGACTAAATTGACCTCAACCTTTAACCCATTCCTAATTTAAATCAAATAGATTAGTGGAGGGTATTTTGGACATTCAAATAGGGGACACCTCACTCTTTTTGGGCAGCCACCTATGGGGGGATAAGGAGTGAGTCACTCCTTCATTCATTTGTTTTCATCCACTTTCTCTCTCTTGTTCTTCCCCAAATTAATTTAGAGATGAACCTCCATTAATTTTATCTCCAAATCAACCCTTTCTTCTACCAAATCTTCTTTATTTCTCTTCTACTCCATGGTTAGAGGGTGCTAGCCAAGTTTGGGAGGATTCGGAGCTCGTTCGTGTCCTTTTGGAATCTCTACGTGTCGGTGTCGTATCGGAAGGCTTTTCCTTTGAATCTCTCTCCCGGAAGGTATAATCTCTCCTCTAATCCATCCCTACATGCATATAGAAATATTTTGAACCCATAGGAATGACCCCCATGGTTGTATCTCCATTTGTGTCCATTTTGTGTCCATTTTGAGGTCATAGGAGTGTCTTTTGTGTTGTGGTTGTGTCCATGTGGGAAAACCCCAAATTTGGGTGTTGTTATGTATGAATGAATTATTACATGTTTAATCTCATATTTTTGTATTGGAGATGTGTTCTATAGTGTCATATATATATATATATATATATATATATATATATATATATATATATATATATATATATAAAAAAATATATATATATATATATATATATATATATATATATATATATATATATATATATTATATATATATATATAAAAAAAAAAAAAAAAAAAATATATATATATATATATATATATATATATATATATATATTACTGTAGAGAGTGAGTTCTTGATATATTATGTTATATACTTGTGTTTCTTTTGTCTCAAACTACCTAAATTCGTCATAATTTTTATCCACGTTTTAGTATCTAGAGAAACTTAGAAATGTCATAACTTTTAGCTCATAACTCCAATTAACCAATCATTTTTTTAAAAGAAGCGTATCGAAGTTAGCTTTCCAAATATATATTTTAATAAGACAAATTCATTCTGAAACTTTCTGTAAAATTATTTGAGTGTCAGCTGTACGAAAGACGAACGCGTTTCAGTGTTTTTTGCGATTCCGGGAGTTTCCGAACACGAAAATACGATCCGTTTAAAGTTTTGAAAAGCTAACACAAAGATATATAACATACTTTAATCCTAGAATTTAGTGAATGTCCAATTGGTACAGTATTAATTTTAAGTAGAAGAGTGACTATACGATATATGTATTTTTGTAACCTATGAGCCTATGTAGTATGGATATTAAATGAATATAGAGTATGTAATGCATGATATGTTAGATGAATGAAATGAATTATATATATATATATTCTCTTTACATTAATGTATATATATGGTTGAATGCAAGCATGTAGGAATGCAATTAATATAATGCATATAAGCAATGCATGAATAAAAGAATGATATACAATGTATGCATGAAAGTATATAATGAATGCGATATGATGCAAGATATATGTAATGATATGAATGCATAACGTATAAAATTGTAATGCAATATATAATGATAACATGTATGGTAATGTAGAGTATATGATGCAAGCATGAATGAATGGAGGAAATACATGTATATAGGTAATATAGAATGTAATATATGAATGCAAGCATGCAAGATAATGTATTGTATCCATATATGATGTATTCAACTTGAATAATCTCATATATGAAAGGAATGAATGATAATATATAATGATATGTAAGGTAATGCAAGGTATGAAATATATGATGTGTGCATGTTTGTATGTCTCTATGTTAATATATGAAATGATATGAATATACAATGTATGCATATGTCTAAAACATGTAGGTAATGCATAGATGCATCAATGAAATGAATGTTTGCAATATGATAATATAAATACAAGTATCTAATATGCATGAATGTAAGTATAATATAATACAAGTATACATGTATGTATCATGTAAATGTAATATACATGATATGTATGTATGCATGTATACAAGGTAAGTATGTATGTATGTATTTCTATAAACTGAGTTAACCTATAACCTTTTACACACATGCATTCATACACCCTTTGACATCATGTATCCCATATTACATACACCTACCTATCACTAAATTTTAGAACATTAACACATATCCTTTCACACACATGCCAAACACACACATACTCACTTACTCTTTTACCTCTCTTTCTATATATATATATATATATATATATATATATATATATATATATATATATATGTATGTGCCTATATATATAGCTTTCCTATATATATCTATGTATATGAATATGTGAATGTGAATAATATATATATATATATTATATGACTAAGTTTGTGTGCCTTGTTAGCTTATGGTTTAGTTTTGTGCTTGGTTTAGCAAGTGACTTAGGCTATGAGTTAGTAGCTATCTTGGATACTTGATTTGCATATACTTAGTTTGTTTAGACCTAGAATAACTTGTTTGACCTAATTTAGACTTGTTAGACCTAGTTTGACCATAGTTGACCTAGGTTTGACTTTCAGGGTTGACCAAGTTGACCAAGAGTTGACTTTGGTCTAGATTGACCTAGAATCATGTAGAATGCATAATAGAACTTCATATTGCCATTTTGGACTTGTTGTGACTTGTGTTGTTCTGATTAGGAGCTAGACACCTCTCCTCGGACAGTATATTTACTTTGGACATTCAGAAACTAGGCGAGTACATTCTCTGATCATTTCATAACTTGTTAGAATTATATTCCTGCTTTAGATTACTTTCTTGATGCTGTCACGACATTATCACGGATTAGTACTATATGGATCTCTTCATGCGATGTTATCCCTCAGGAGCATCGGGTACATTGTGTCATGTGTGTTTCACTTTTATCATGTACTCCTGTGCTTTCACCATACATGTACACTCTTGTGAATCATGTACTCTCATGTTCACAGAGCCCTCATGTATACTATTATGTGCACCCTTTCATGGGCCCTCATGTGATATCATGTATAATAACATAACCTGCTTAGATCCTTGTGTATTGATTGGGAAAACGGGGGAGTGCTAGTAGTCATGTGAACAATTCCATAGTAGTGTAGATCATGTGAAACTCTTTTGTGTAGATCATGTAAAATCTGTCCTGTTCACATGTGCTATCCTGTACTCTACATCACGAGCCACTGTTAGTTCTCTATTTATAGTAGATATTATTATAGTTCTCTCTCTGTTTACATCATGTACTTCATTTCAGTTTCCTGTATCTTACTCTACTGCATGTTTATATTTTTTGACCTGTCATGATCTGTTGAGATGTATTGTGCTCGCTCATGTCCTGACTTGACCTATTGATAAATTTTACAGATAGCCTGGAGGTTGCCTGCTAGCCTAGAGGAGACACAGTAGAGGTTGTATAGATAGCTAGGGTTTTGCTTATAGCTTATTTTAAGTTTCTTGAGTTGTATTTATGGATTACTGTATTTGAGCTTTGAGATGTATTTCTGGGTTTGTGTATCTTAGACACTTAGACTTCTATCTGCTGTATCTCTTTTGGATTTCATGTCTTATCTATCTTATATCATGTTCTTCCTTAGTTGTGATTGAGTTTACATTCTGCTATGTCACCCCCATTCGGGGAGTATAAACTGCTTAACATTATATTGTTAGATGTTGTGACCTAGGACAGCGTTCTACTACCGCCGACACTGCGGCGTAGGTTGGACGTACCCACTTCTCGTGCCCTTACTCTAGGGTGCGGGTCGTGACACATGTGCGGTGTGCGGGATAACTACAAGAAAATACCCTGTTATTACGTTTGAAAAGAAGCTATTACAACGGTTCATATATAAACGTAACAGAATTTTAGCAACACCACATAATATGACAGTTTTGACAAATTTTTTTGCCTAATATAATGATTTATAGCGCTAAGCATTATATATTGTTCACACATATATGACATTGTTACATGTAATTCGTTATAAAAAGTGGTAAAAAATTAGAATTCCGCTCTAACGTCGCCCGCTTAAACCCGACCCCTGAATCAAAATACTTGTTCTTTCTCTCTCTCTCTCTCTTACATTTTCTTCTCATCTCCCAAACCTAAAAAACTCTGCCTCTCCCTCATCTCCCCTGCTCATTCCCTGAGAGAGAATCACAAACCCTAACTCGCCATAACCCCGAACCCAAATTTTCCCCAAACACTAGTCTTAAGGAAGAAAAACCCTAACCCGCCACCCTTCTCCGTTCGTTCCCGACCATGTCCGACCTTCGTTCATCGTCAACCTTCTCCGTTCGTATCCGACCATCTCCTACGTCCTCAGTTCGTTCTCCGACCTCCTTTGTTCATCTCCAACCATCTTCGTTCATATTCGAACATCTCCATTAGGTGAGGTAGATATTAAGTTGCCTTCTTGGTGTAGTGCCCCATCCCGCAAAGTCAATCGGAGGAATCTAAACGCCGATGGCGTTCAGACATAGCCTTGCAACGGCTGCTCGAAGACTTGCTCGATCGAGGCGACTCCTCGCATAGGTGGGATAGTTTTGGTGAATTTGCCTCATCTTAGCATTCACATAATAACTCACATATTTTAAACTTGCACAAGTTAGGCTTGATAATAAAATAGACGCATCCACATAGCTAAGGGAATAATCTCGATGGGCCGGAATATGATAGAACATGGAAAAAGATCCCACGGTATGCTTAGAAGTCGGCTCAGCGTGCTTTCAAATGAAACTCGGTACTTCGTCCTGGCTTGGGAGAAGGATGTTGGGCTAAGTTGCTAAGTTAAATAACGCTTGATTTAGCCTAAGTCATAGGCGTCGTCCGCGTGAATGCTTGATAAAGCATGCAAGGTCCCGTCGTCCAAGGCTTGGCATAGCCTTCGTATGTCCCATGGTTTAAGTCGTATTGCACGGCTTATGGCTTAAGTCTAGGCACCCAAGAACTTGGTCGTTCAAGTCAAACGCGTGCAAGACACGTTCCCATATGAAGCTTGGCGTAGCCTTTGCTTGTCAAGTTATTGCCCGAATAAGTTAGACAAGAGTTGTGCTGGGCTATCAAAGTCATAGCAAGCACTATCTTATGTTTCCTGCAGTTGCCAAGTCACATAGTCCCTCGAGAACGAAGCTCGTCATATAAAGTATATGACTTGAGCGATAGCGTTGCCTAGAGAACAAGGTATGTCCAAGGCACGAGCCACGGATGATTTAGTAAAAAATATGCCACAGATAAAGGAAGTCCACGCGACTGGTTGTCGTCGAGATCGGTCCCGCTACTTGGGAGTCTCGCTAAGTTTCGATAAGAAAGCACACAGATTGGTCCCGCTACTTGGGAGTCTCGCTAAGCCTCGATAAGGAAGCACACAAGATCGATCCTGCTACTTGGGAGTCTCGGTTAGGAATCACGCGAGATCGGTCCCACTACTTGGGAGTCTCGATAAGGAATCACGCGAGATCGGTCCTGCTACTTGGGAGTCTCGATAGAAAGATGGAAAGCATGGTCATGTTAGAAAAGGATCGAGTTGAGTCTTACATGATCATTTGACAACTTGTGCGTAAGGGCAAAATTCCTTGAGCGAACCCGGGGCGTCGGGTTCATGTCGGCCTAGAGGAATGGCAGATATTGTATGGCCTTCATCGATGGTATGACTCGATTGAAGTGAACCATTACAATATAGTCTGCAGGTCATTCGGTGGGAGCTCGTACCTCACCACGCGAATGGTCACCGTATGCAAAAGATCTAGGATAGCTTGATATTGCTAGTGACCACTCATATAGATGTGTCAGCAAGAGCGGCTATCCGCGAGTATGCCTTTGGATTGCATCGAGTACCAGCAGGTTATGAGTTGGGTTATCAAGTTACGCTTATCGCAAGCGCTAACCTTGAATCAGCACGAGTTAGGGTGTGCACTGTTGCAGCACCATTCTGGAGCCTAAGGTTGGCCATAGCAAGGACACATGCTTCAACATGAATGTGGCATCATCTCGAGTCAAGTCAGGAAGGGCCGTAAGGCAAGTTGATTAAGTCTGGTTGATACTTGGGAGGCATGGCCTCGATTTTAAGGCACGAGCAAGTGTATTGGCACGACCAGCACAAGTCATCCCCGTAATGTCATTGGCACTAGAATGTCTAGCGGTACATGAAAGAAGTGAAGGTCTTGACACGGCCGAGTTGTATAAGTTCTACTCGGAGGCACTGCCTCGAATACACTGAAGTCACGGATAAAGGATAACACGACCCTATCGTTACGTTGTCAAGTATAGGTCAAGACGTCTTGTTCCTAAAATTGATCCTAAGGCAAGACCAGAAAGACAATCGAAAAGGATTTAAGCTGCACAAAGTAAATGAACGTGTCGGTTTTATATGGGTGGACGAGGAGCTCACTCCAATAGTACAGTTGAGTATTGACACCCACATAGTTTTCATGTGCAGGCACAGGTAGACGCTCGTAGCGCGGAGCTCGCTTGGATGCGTCGAGGCATTGAGTTCTTTAGCGATTCGAAGTGTGCGGACGCGTGGAGTTAAGACTTATACGGGACATAGTGTATGGACATTGCCTTCCGAAGCTTCCGCTAGCTCAAGCATTGTATCGAGAGATGAGAGAGAACAGAGTGACTTGTAAAATGAGAGAAAAGTGAGCTTGAAAGACATATAATCTGGGGCTTGTGCCCCATTGTAATCTCATTGTTCAATATCAATAAAGAGCTCTTTTGAATAACTTGTGTGTTGCTTCTAAATTTTTGCTGCATGTCTCAATATTTCTGCTTGAGACTTCTGTGCGACTACCCCAACGCAGCCGCTGTAATCGGCCGTTATAAAACTGTCTTGCACGAGCGCAATCTAGGTTCATGCGGCATCACATCTTAGCAAGGACGATCGCTCCGTCCCGCAAAGTCAATCGGAGGAATCAAAATGCCGACGGCGTTCGGACATAGCCTTGCAACGACTGCTCGAAGACTCGCTCGGTCGAGACGACTCCTCGTACAGGTGGGATAGTTTTGGTGAACATGGCTCATCTTATCCTTCACATAATAACTCGCATATTTTCAACTTGTACAAGTTAGGCTTGATAATAAAATAGACGCATCCACATAGCTAAGGGAATAATGATATGTCGGAATGTGATAGAACATGGAAAAATATCCCATGGTATGCTTAGAAGTCGGCTCAGCGTGCTTTCAGATGACACTCGGTCCTTCGTCCCATGGCTTGGGAGAAGGATGTTGGGCTAAGTTGCTAAGCTGCCACAACGCTCGATTTAGCCTAAGTCATAGGTGTCGCTCGCGTGAATGCTTGATAAAGCATGCACGGTCCCGTAGTCTAAGGCTTGGCATAGCCTTCGCATGTCCCGTGGTTTAAGTCGTATTGCACGGCTTATGGCTTAAGTCTAGGCACCCAAGAACTTGGTCGTTCAAGTCGAACGCGTGCATGGCACGTTCCCTCGATGTAAATCTTGGCGTAGCCTTTGCTCGTCAAGTCACTGCCCGAATAAGTTAAACAAGTTGTGCTGGGCTATCAAAGTCATAGCAAGCACTGTTCCCTGTTTCCTGCGGTTGCCAAGTCACATAGTCCCTCAAAAATAAAGCTCGTCATATAAAGTATGTGACTTGAGCGATAGCATCGCCTAGAGAACAAGGTCTGTCCAAGGTACGAGCTACGGTTTTTAGTAAAAAACATGCCACGGACAAATGAAGTCTATGCAACTGGTTGTCACCGAGATCGGTCCTGCTACTTGGTAGTCTCGCTAAGTCTCGATAAGCAAGCACATGAGATCGGTCCTGCTACTTGGGAGTCTCGCTAAGTCTCGATAAAGAAGCACACGAGATCGGTCCCGCTACTTGGGAGTCTCGATAAGGAATCACGCGAGATCGATCCCGCTACTTGGGAGTCTCGATAAGGAATCACACGAGATCGGTCATGCTACTTGGGAGTCTCGATAGAAAGATGGAAAGCATGGTCATGATTAGAAAAGGACATGATAGATCGAGTTGAGTCTTGTATGGTCATTGGACAACTTACGCACAAGGGTAAAATTCCTCGAGCGATCCTGGGACACCGGGTTCGTATTGGCCTACGAGGAATTACAGATATTGTACGGCCTTCATCGACGGTACGACTCGATTGAAGTGAACCATTCTAATATAGGCTACGGGTCATTCGGTGGGAGCTCGTACCTCGCCACGCGTATGCAAAAGATCCAGGATAGCTTGACATTGCTAGTGACCACTCATATAGATGTGTTGGCAAAGCAGCTATCCACGAGTATGCCTTTAGATTGCGTCGAGTACTAGCAGGTTATGAGTTGGGTTATCAAGTTACGCTTATCGCAAGCGCTAACCTTGAATCAGCACGAGTTAGTATGTGCACGGTTGCAGCACCATTCTGGAGCCTAAGAGTTGGCTAAAGCAAGGACACGTGCTTCGGCATGAATGTGTGTCATCTCGAGCAACTTAGGAAGGGCCGTAAGGCAAGTTGATTAAGTCTGGTTGATACTTGGGAGGCACGACCTCGATTTTAAGGCACGAGCAAGTGTATTGGCATGACCAGCACAAGTCGTCTCCCATAACGTCATTGGCATGAGAATGGTCTAGAGGCACTAAAAGAAGTGAAGGTCTTGGCATGGCTAAGTTGCATAAGTTCTACTCGGCGAGGCACTATCTCGAATACATTAAAGTCACGGATAGAGGATAGCACGACCCTGTCATTGCGTTGCCAAGTATAGGCCAAGACGTCTTGTTCCTAAAATTGATCCTAAGGCAAGACTAGAAAGACAATCGAAAAGGATTTAAGCGGCACACAAAGTAAATGAACGTGTCATTTTGTATGGGTGGGCGAGAAGCTCACTCCACCAGTACAGTTGAGTAGTGACACCCACAGTTTTTTATGTGCAGGCACAGGTAGAAGCTCGTGGCGCGGAGCTCGCTTGGATGCATCGAGGCACGGAGTTCCTTGGCGATTCGAAGTGTGTGGCCGCATGGAGTCAAGACTTATACGAGACATAATGTATGGACATTGCCTTCCGAAGCTTCCACTGGCTCAAGTATTGTATCGAAGATGAGAGAGAGAGAGAGAGAGAGAGCAGAGTGACTTATAAAATGAGAGAAAAATGTGCTTGAGAGACTTGTAATCATGGCCTGCGCCCCATTGTAATCTTATTGTTCAATATCAATAAAGAGCACTTTTGAATAACTTGTGTTTTGCTTCTAAATTCTGCTGTATATTCAATGTTTTGCTTGGAACTTCTGTGCAACAACCCCGTCGCAGCCGCTGTAATCGGCCGTTATGAAACCGCCTTGCACGAGCGCAATCTAGGCTCGTACGACATCACGCCTTAGCGAGGATGATCGCTCCTACGGGAGCGGGCGTGACACTTGGCTTGTTCTTGGTGATGGCTGGATGGTGCTTTTTCTTCTTGCTTTCCTCATTTGGTCGTAAGTAGCGTCCGAGGATCTGGAGGAGCTGAGGCTGCAGATGGGAGGCGGTTAGGGTATCAAGTCGGTAGTCACGATTTCCAATCCGAGCTAGGAGAGGGTACGCCATGGTGGAGGAAGCCTGCCTCCGTGACCTCAGCTTCGGCATCCATTCCTACATCTTGAAGTTTGGCTCCGATGGTGCCAGTTTAGTCTACCTCTATGAATAGCGCCATAGCCTGTTCGACAAAATGTCGAAATAAAAAACCGAAGAAATAAATTGGTAAGGTTGTCTTTAGTAGAAAAGCTACAATTGTTTCCAATTTTAATTTTATATTGTCTAGATGTGCCTTCTGAGATTCTCTATTTATCCTTCATGTTGATATCCTTCTTGTTAGCTCGCCTTTATATATCTAATTGTTATATTGGGAGCAGTTTATTGGTATTCAGGTTGTTTGTGGTACACATAAGAGGTTGGATCCTCCTTGTAATGTTATAGGCTATATCGATATCGTATGTAAAACTGACATAATATCGTAAACTCTTTGTGTGTAGCCAAATTCCAGGCCATAAGAGAGAGGCCGAAAGACTGGCTTTCTATTCTAAGGGAAATAACATAGTTACATTTCATTAACACATTTAAGCAACCAAAACTATCATTCAATTCTATACAAACTCAGGCAATGTTTAGTATGTATTCCAGTTCCTCAATAAAACTTCAATAATTGTCTCGCAGAGCCTTGGTTTGAAAACTCTCATGATAGTCTTAGTAACTTACTTTCATAGACTAAGCTATTTTTTGTTGGCAGTCTGCACTTATTCTGAACTGACGGAGTCATGCGCCCCCAACCAATTTGGGGAGGGATTAGTAGACTAATCAATGCTGTGGGCATAAAGGAAAATCTTGAGTTTTTGTTTGTGTACACATTTTATTTACTCCTTTGATTTTGTATATACTTGCATATGTAAAGTACTGGAAACTAATTTGCTAATCTATAGTTGTTTGTTATTAGTTGCTTTAAGTGGTATCTATCAGATGTCTTTTTGCCCTTTTATACAGTTTTTTGCTAGTGAACATTGTGTAATAAATAGTAAAGATGGGTTGGTTGTCAAAATGGCGATGATCATCCTGTGATATCTTGTTATTGTTGCATTTTACGACACTTAGGATTAGTAACCGCAAAGTATCTTATTGTCGTAATTCTAAAAAATTAGGATCTTACTCTAGATTCTACTTAAAGGAAACATAATAGGAAAGATGTTAAAGCTGATTTATTATATATATATATATATAATATATATATATATATATATATATATATACTCTTCAACTATATATTTTGCTTCTACTTTACTTAATCATGTATAATTATTTATGAAACTATTTTAAGTTTATAAATATGAAATATATATTTTTTTTTTGGAACCAGGTAAATAGTTTCTGAAATCGCTCCCACTGGGATTCGAACTCCTGATCACTCGGATCGCATGCATCTCTCTTAACCACTAGGCTAGAGGTCATTTGCAAATATATATATATATATTATATATAATATATATATATAATATATATATTATATATATATATATATATGTTATATATATATATATATATATATATATATATATATATATATACTCTTCAACTATATATTTGCTTCTACTTTACTTAATCATGTATAATTATTTATGAAACTATTTTAAGTTTATAAATAGAAAATTGCAGTGTCCCAGCTGACATAAAGTTCTGCAACCAAAGGAAACAACCACCTTTTTCCATTTAGATACAATTTTTTTAAAAAAAAAGATGAGTATACTAAAATTATGAATAAGATACTAAGGACTTAAGTTTTAACCCTATCGTAGCTTCTTTTTTTTTTTTTACCATGGTTGGAATGATTTTGTGTTTTCAAATGCAATGCAGGTATGCACAAATACGTACCCTTATTATGGCTCGCTTCAGAAGGATGCCCCATCATGGTGCAAAGCGCCATTTATCATAGTTGGAAGAGACCTTAAGGTTTGCCACATTTTTAATTTCCTAATTGAAACTGTAATAATGACATCCTTTTGCTTTTGCTTTTGATAGTGGAATAACTAGTTAAGCTCTATGAAATTTCAATTCACAAATGCACACTGTGTGCGTTCAGTTTTTTCGTGATAATCATTGATTCCATTTCTATAATTCATGCATTCTAATGCTGATTAGAAATTGGAAGTTGAAAGTAGATTGCATATGCATGTATATGATGTTTTATTCCTGCATAGCATATATATGATTATTTCATTTCTTCAAAGCTTAGAAAGATGCATCATGCTACGACGGCTAATTGCTTTCTAATTTTTCATGCGTTCTGTTGTCTTTTTTTCCACTTATTTAATTATGATATCTACTGAAATAGGAGGAGTATTACATTAATCTCTTCTCAGTTTATGCCTTTCTGGACCCAGAGCTGTATTGGAACCAAATATCAACCAATTAAGCTGGCAATATTAGACATACTTCAATTATGCTTACATTTATGTTTAGCAGCTCAATTTCTTCTATCCTCACAACAATTATGCTTACATCTATGACATATATTTATAATTTTGGCTAATCATCAACTTAGTCGTATTTGTAGGTATCTGTTTTCAGTTTTTATTTTAATTTTTGTTAGTACTTCAAGTTTGAATTCCAAGTACCGATTTCACATGTAACCTTGAAATCATAATGTCATGAAATAAAGAAGTGGCATATTTTACACAGGAACATAGGGTTAAGTGTTTAAGTCAACAGATGGCCGAAAGAAACATCTAAATACTTAACTGATGTTAGTGGACTCCAAATCTAGAGGGCCTTTGATTTGGAAAGAAGAATACTTAAGTTCATTGGTCCACAGGTTGGTAACTGAAATTGTCTATTGACTAGTTTATGGAATGTGTGATGGATAATCTTGAGTTTTGTTTGTACAGGGTCAGTAAACAATGCTGGTATATACTTAAGTTCATTGATCCTTCAGTTTTTTCCTAATGTTGTATAGCTTGTATATACTTTACTGTTGTAGCTTGTTTTTTTGTATCAGGGACGACATACAATTCTAGTAAAATACTTGTGGTTGGTAGGGGCTTAGTTATTGTTAAAATTAATTCATCAAATGCCACCACCTCTTCATTCACCTGAGTCATCGCTAGAATATGTTATGGATGACACATGGATGCAGGTGACATCCCGTAGAGCTTCTATATGTATCTTGCTCTTTTTGGCAAAATTTTTCTTTCATCTTCACCTTCCAGTCTTCTAATATGTGATAATACACTACAACAAAAAACCCTTTTAATGACGTTTGATCAGTGGATTCATGACGGCTGATTAAGAAGCGTCATCAAAGTTCGAAATACCTTTTTTCTATGACGGTTTGGGCTAATTTTGGGCTTTTTATAACGTTTATAAAAAAAGCGTTATTAATATTTTAGAGCGGTGGCAAACTTGTAATATTTTGCAAACTTATAATATGTAGAAATATCATTCGTTGTCTCTCTCCTTAACAGATTTCAACTCTCTTTCTTCCTTTCTCCATCCAAAAAAAAATTAGGGTTAGGGTTTTGAGAAGAGAATGATGAAAAATCGTAATCTCCATCAAGAAATGGGGTCTCCTTCCACGGCTCCCTCTACTTCACCACCAAGAATTCCGAGGGTTTCCTCTGTTCTTGATTTCGTAATCTCCATCAAGAAGCTGCCGGCGGCGGCTCGAGGGGGAAGAACGCGTGCTTCGTCCCTTCTCTCCGTTACTCCTCTCCGAGGAACCCTCGCTCTCGACACTATATAACGCTTTTTCTTCCTTCTGTAGCTATATTTTGATCTATTTTGTAGATTATTGTTGTTTCAAGAAAATCCTTTTGATCGCTCTAGGTCTCTTTGGGTTGTCTCTTCTTGGAATTCCTCAGTTCTTGACTTTGTTCTCTCTCTTTTCTTTTGGAATATGCTGTTCATTGTTTGTTCTAATATCTTTGCGTATTTTTCCGCTTCTTTCGGTTCATCGAGTTATGATGTCATATCTATTCCTAATTTCCTCGGTGAATTTTTTTTTTGGGGATTGGTACCGTGTCCGTGGCATATCGTGTTGGGAAGGCATGACGTAGACACTCAAAATTCACTAGGACACGCCAAAAATATGGAACATGCCCGTGTCGTGTAATGTAGGTTTTGGGGATTTAGGTACTCTTATAATTTTTTTGGGGCTTGGAGATTTAGCAAAATCTCTGTTCATTGACTGGTAGATACAGCTTTCGCTTATTTTTCCAGTTGGGTTATCCGAGTTTTATTGGGGATTCAGTATTTGGTTTAATTAAATTTTGGTGTAATTTGCAGGGTGACAGATTCATCCCAAACAGGTCAGCGATGGACTTGGACATGCACAGTCCCTCCTCAGCGAGCCGAGAAAGGAGAAGGGGAAGGAGAACACAGCGGTAATGTCATCACCAGAAAAAGTGACATACCAAAAGCTTCTGTTCGAAACTATGATGATGAACCGAACACGAATCCTCTCCTTCAAGAACAGCAGCACCGCAGATCGCAGACGAAGGGCATTTTGCCAATCCGTCGTTCCGTCAATCCGTTCCAGCCAAGCGACGACGAACTATTCCTCAAGTAAGCATCCTTTTTCTACTAATCTCAGCTATTATTCATCTTTCTTTATTTGTTCTGTTTGTACTTATATCCTTGTTTTGATTTCAGTCAGCAGAGAGGGTGTTGGATGCACCGGACATAATTGATGACTTTTACCTGAATCTGTTGATTGGGGGAGTAAATGTCCTGTTGATTGCACTTGAGAATACTGTCTACTTGTGGAATGCTTCAGATGGGTCTAGTTCTGAGCTTGTGACAGTGGATGAAGAGGCTGGCCCTGTCACTAGTGTTAGCTGGGCAGCAGATGGACGAATTATTGCTGTAGGCTTGGATTCTTCTGACATCCAATTGTGGGACTCTGGCACTTGCCGTAAGGTACTGCACCTTCTCGATGTATTGCTCCTCATATTCTTTTTCATGTAATCAGGAGTTTTCTGCAATTCTTTTGAGAAATCAAAGTACAATCTGAATTGGATTAGGCTAAGAAATTTGAACTTTGAGAAATCAAAGTACAAATATGACACTATCCCGACCCATCAATGTGAGCCCTTCTTCTTTCCCCCTATCTTGTTTACTGCCCTCTTGAGCTTGCTGGTATGCCATATGGGTTGAAGCAGAGTGGCATTGGGTTGAAGCAGAGCTTGCTGGTATGCTCAATGTTTAGGAAGGAAGTGTGAGTCCCTCCTGCTAACAGTAGGTTCGGATAGACATATATATAGTACACTATAGTAGGAGTTTAGATGTAGTGTGAGGAGAAATTGAAAAAAGAAGTAGGGTCTGTTCCTGCTAACAGTAGGGTCTGTTCCTGCTAACATGTTAGAAATCTGTGGTAAGGTGTTTAAGTTACCGAATCAATATGGTGTTCGGTTCTATTGTGTTGGGTGTATGGATCTGGAAATATATTTATATTTTTGGATTTAAATGATGGAATCCATTTGAAAGAGAGTCGCATGTCCAATTTCTGTATATATTTTATATTTTTGGATTTAAATGATGGAATCCATTTGAAAGAGAGTCGCATGTCCAATTTCTGTAACCTCATTCACTCATCTAACAGATTATATGCCAAATGGTCAATATCTTCCAATACAAGCAAGAAATTTGCATTTCTCTGTCTTAACATGGTATATATATATGGCATTCCAACTCTCAATCAGAAACATTGTGCTTAATGTACTTCATAATACACAAATGGGCAGTATTAGTAATTTTTGAAGTATAGGTTTAGTAATAAAGTCATATCATGCTTAAGACAGATAATGATGTGTAGAAATGCATCTATTTTGCTATTTTTCATGCTTGTTACTCTATTTCTTATAGTTTGTTGCATATTTAAGTCATTTCTTATGTCTTGTTACTCTTTTTTATCCATTATACTCATGATATTACAGTAAGGGTTCTGCTTGGTAATAGGGAGAGGATTGATTCCCTACAGGACACAATTTTTTATAGGACTCTTGCTGGAGACTGGCTAGTTAATGTACTCTATTTCTTATAGTTTGTTGCATATTTAAATGTATATGAAAGTATTTTATACATGATCCTCAATTGCTAGTTTCTTGTTGGAAACTTGGTACCAACTCTTAAGACATGAAGGTGGTCTTTTGGTAATATTTTTTTTATCTTTTTCAGGGTTTTGCTACGTGATGCCGACAGTTTTGATGTGCTCAAAGTTGAAGCCAATGTACTAAAAGTTTTGATGGTCTGCTTACTAGTAGTAGTTGTAAATATGTATTTGGATGTCCTATTTTGAAAAAAATGTAATGAAGATGGTGATATATTATGTATATCTGTAAATGGATTAAATGGTACTCTATAACATTTAGATATTTTCTTGTGAATATGGTTCAAAATGAATGTTTTGAAATTGCATTGAGCAACATTGAGCATTGATCTATAATTTTTGGAAAGTATATATAAATGTGCAGAATTGAGCGTTATAAATGTGCTGAATTGAGTCTATACAGATTATCTATTCATAACGCTTTCAATACGCTGAAAAAAGTGTAGCAGAAACTCATCATATTCATGACGGTTATTTTATGACGCTTTTAAAAAACATTTATAACACCCGTTTTCATAACGGTTGCTGTGAAAAAAAAGCGTCATGGTTCGTCATTAATGACGCTTTTTAGCCGTTATTAAAAGGGTTTTTTTGTTGTAGTGATATCATGAATTTTGTTAATGACCAAGAAAGTTTAGAGCACTTTTTGTGTCCAAATATCAGTGTGATGTAGATGTTTGGTCTGAGCTTCATGATGTTTGAATTTATTGCTAAGATATTGGTCCTTGCTACTTATCTGCATGAAGAAAGGATGGATTGAATATTTACTAGCTTAATTAAAGGCCTCATTGCACTGATGTCATTGACATTGAGTGATGTTTGCTGGGAAGGTTCTCCACGTGGTTTTGGCATTCGTGTAAGTCAATCAGCACAAGGGTGTGATTGTTTGGTCGATGATCCTCTCACTCGCCATATTGTACTGATTTCCATTAATAGAGAGGATGAGACGAGTTCTCCTTATGGCCATTGGTTTTACTTATAAAGGTGGATATTACATTGTTGTACCTTCGGTTGAGCCCCAACATTTTATAGCGTACGAGAGAATGTGTAAAAGGTCTGATTGCGGAAACTCGATTGGGGATGATGACAGTCCCTCTTCTCTTCAGCTCAAGCTTCCAAGCATCACAAGATATGGTAAGTTTTTATTTTCATGAATGGTTTAGCTTATAACATTTCTAGTAGGTTTACACGCGCGCACACACACACACATATTGATGAAATATTTGAATTTACCTTAGTAAAGTATCACATATCTTGTTGTCCTGTCAACTTTTGCTTGAAGCATTTTCTTGATATTGTTGGTTAGGTCAAGTTCTCACTTGAAGCAGCAGGTTGAACTCAAAATAATGCCTCTTTGAGTATATGATACTTCAATTGGTAATTTCTATTCAACTTCAAGCCAATAAGAGAGCGATATAAGCAATTTGTTTGGCTTATGTTTAGTGTGCTCTACTCCTGATTAGTTTCTTTTAAAAGTTGAGATGCATAATAAACGTACTTAATAATGATACGTGATGCAAGAATCTGGGCAGGAATGTATATTGTTAGGTACTTTAATGGTAAAACATATGAATGGGTTGGTATAAGCCGTCAACCAATATCATTGGTAAGGTATGTTCTATTTCAATATTTTCCATTCGGGGCCATCTTGTTGCTCTATAATTTGGTTGTTATCCAGTTTAGTGCACGATACTGCTTCTATAGCCTAACATCCTTTGTTGAGGGGGATAACACTAGTTCAGAGTTTCTTTCTTTTTGGTTCTTGTTACTGGACACTGAACAAGGAAATGGGTAGAGGTAAAGTATGAACCCTCACAAATAATTAACAGGTTCGTATTGTATCAATTTTATTTTACCATTTAATTGATATCTTAGTTAAACTTCATCATTAATAGATTTTTTGTGTTACATGTGCTTATATTTGATCTTTTTCTATAAAGTTGGGATAATTCTGGAGTTGAATATATTGAAAAACTTACCAAGGAGTTATTAGAGGTGAGTCTGCTTCTATTCTTGTAATGGAGTTTCCCATGGATTTTTTTTCCTACTTTTTTCTTCATGCTTACTAGGTTGTGTTGGAAGAAAGTAACACTGGATTGCTTTTTTTTTATGCCTTTCCTTTTCTGTTATTGATTTTCGATAGAGAGAAAATTATATAGAACCGACAAGACTTCATGTAATGCCTCATATAGAAGCTTGTCTATGTCACATATACATACTGCATTTGTTAGGGGATTTCCTCCCGTCCCTTCGTGACTTAATCATTTCTCTTACTGAGATTTTGATATGTGCTATCTATTTTTAAAAGAGACGATGATGATTCTTGCAGATTGCTAATTTCCATTTAAGTTGTACCTATTTATTGGGTTTTTGGGTTTCTTTTTCCTCTCTTCCGATGGCATGGTGGCTTAGCTGCAGCCAGTTTGGTAAGATGTACGTAATTTGAAAATCTATGTTCTGATGGAATCTCTATTTATTTCATTCTTTTTTTTCCAAAAATATCTATAAAAATGGGATAATGACAACAATGAGAATTCTCATTGAGTGAATCTCTACCATCCTGTGATGGCGAGACATTTTTCTGGAGACATTTGTCGATATGAGCCTCTTATCAATATTCTTTATTTTGGCTTGTGCTTTGGTGTATTTTGTAAGTGACAAGTTGTATCAAGATGTCAGTATTCTGAGCCTCTTATCAGTACTTTTTGGCTTGTGCTTTGGTGTTTGTGTCAAGTTGTGTCAAGGATAGGTAGGTACTTGTTGGTCTCATAAGGGAACTGATTATGTGTTGTTTGTCGAAAACTCTTTAGGTTTCTTTTTGTAGTATCATTTAATTTGAATGGTTCTCCTTTAATTGCTACCTTCTGATTAGAGACCTGTAGGAAGAAATAAAGGGTATCAGTGGGTATCAGGAATACCTATGGTATCAGGAATTTCTTATTTATTATTTATTACTGTATGCTTTCCATCTTTCCATCTTTATACTGTTTGATATCAAAGATTTTTATCTTTCATACTGTCTGATTAGAGACCTGAGGAAGAAATAAAGGCTGAAATTTCTTATTTATTACTGTATGCTTTCCATCTTTCATACTGTTTGATATCAAATATTGTCCTTATGGATTGGAAATATCATCATAATATCTCTTTATTCATTTATTCATTCTTTATTTGTAGGTACGTACAATGTTGACTTTTCAAGGGATATACAATGTTGACTTTTGAAGAGATGTCACAATTTGGTGTTGGTGAATGATGTTTCAATATTTTGAGTCCGACTGCCCTAAAAGGGAAAGATGTATATATTTTTGGATTTTGAAATTTAATGGTGATATGTTGGTGAAATAAAAGTTGAAAAAAGAGTGATATATTTTGAAATGTAATTAAGATGATATGATTTGGATATTTTTAATGAAATGTTTCAAATGTTAGTTAAATTTCATATTTCTGTTGTCTCATGAATTACTAAGCTTTTTATAACGCATTGAATTATGAGCATTGACATGTGATATATGTATGTGATTGACAAAATAGAACGTTATAAAGTGTTATGTATAAGTTATTTTTATAACGTTTCATGAACGCTTTCTGAATAGTTTCAGAACCAGATCATTTTAGTAAGTGTTATGTATATACCTATTAATTTCGTTTTCAAATTTAGTGTTATATATAATTGACTTAATTATGTCATTTTTAATAATAAAAATATCATATAAGTGTAAGTCATATATAACAATTTTTCTAAACTTTTATAACACCCGTGTTCATGACGGTTGCCTGCTTTAAAAAACTGTCATAAATTGTCATATATGACGGTTTTTACCCGTCATAAAATGGTATCTTTCTTGTAGTAGATGAATTTATACGTGGGGTAGAGCTACTGAGGAGGTAGTGTTTCTGTCACGACCCGCACCCAGTGTAAGGGTACAAGTGCGTAACAACGCCCAGCCTACGCCACGGAAACGGCGGTAGAACGCTGTTCTAGGTCACTATCTAAACCAACTCACGCAATTATATAATGTACTTGTCTTAAATCCCAACTCCGAACGGAGGACAAGTATAGAAATAATATAACTCAATCACAGTCTAAGCACGATAGGATATCACATAATTCTATAACTAAAAGAAAACAATAAAAATTACTAAAAGATAATAACTCAAAACAACTCAAAATAAGACAACTCTTAAATTATTACAATTCAAGTTCCAGTAAAGAAATCTAAAACAGTCTACTAAACTAGTCTCCCGATCACTCCTGAGAGTCGGGGCCAAAGGTAGCTAATCCCTCTCCAGATCCATAGTGAGTAGGGCAAACATCCTCACGGCTAACATCTGTAATATTTTAACAGGTCCAGTCAGGACAGGAACTGTTTGCAAAAACAAAAGTTGTTCTTTATTTCACAAACTTTGTAAGAAGATTACAATAGAATTCTGGGAAAGTACAACTATAGGAATCCGATCTGAATGACTATCGCTTTATCATCCCTTGGACGATGTGAACTTTGAAGAAGGTAGCCTCTGAAGTTGAAGGCGGTAGCCTCTGAAGAATGTAGAAGCACTTGGGCAAGAACTCCTGATCTCTGATCTTGATTCTAATTTTTTTGATTTTTCTGATCTCCCATATGAAGGACTTGAAACTCTATTTATAGAAATCTGGAAATAACTAATTTTTAGTTATTCTGGATTGCGCAGGATGGATTACGCAGACATTGGACTGCGCAAGCAGCGAACTGCGCTGGCAGTTACTTGATCGTGGGCCAACTGTATGGGACACATGGCATTGTTTGATTGAAATGCGCATAATCGTGTACAGACGGTTGCCACGTGGTGAGCAATTGATGGCATGAATGCCACATACAAAATGTCAGTTGTCTTGATGGACTGCGCCATGAACTGCGCTGGCTTTAGACTGCGCTGGGATTGAATTGTGCTGCAGGGAATTTGGCAGATTGCGCTTCGATTGGGCTGGTAGCTTCCGCTGCATGTACAGCTGTCCTCGAGCGCTGTGCTATACGAGAAACGAACAGTTTCCTCGTTCTTTGAGCTGTCAGTTGTCAGAAGATCTGATTCTCTGTCAGATAATGATGACGCGGCCACGTCAGCTAGCGCGCTTGGATGAGTGCGCAGTTCAGCTTGCGCAATTGAGGTGTTGCGTAATCTGTCTCCTACGCAGTTCATTTGAAGGGTGCACCAATTGATTTTCATTGCTTTTTTGATGGGTGCAACTTGATTTTGGACCTACAAGTCCCCCTTCAAAGTTTTCGAAATTTGAAAGTATTCAAAGTTTCGAAATACTTTGAATTTTTTATTTTAAAATCAAGTTGCGCGAGTGATGCCTTGACTGCGCGTTTGGAGGAATCATCTCCTAATTTTTCGGCGCAATCTGAGGTAACTATTACTTTTGAAAAACTATAAATAGTTCTCATTCTTCTTTCTGTCGTCGTTCTTTACTTATTTCCAATTGTTCGAGAGAGAAAAACTCCTGTGCCAACTCCGACTCTTCTCCTTCTTCTCCGTCGACATCAATGGCCCTGAAACGTTTAGCCGTCGAGAAGGGCAAAGCCTCCGCTGAGTCTTCGACTCGGGCTACGCCCCGAATATCTCGTCACGAAGTCGGTCACCCTGCGCTGCAAGGTAGACGATGGACTCGATCAAAAAGACCCTTTTTAGGGTTCTTTGACATTGTCGAACCTTCAAACCTCTCTCTTTTTAGAGATTTGGTTGTATTGTGCCGCCCTGTTTAGGGTTTGGTTGCACACACACAATAGTTTTCATTTTTATGAAAACTATTTTTTGCGCAATCGGTTGAAAAGCGCTGGCAAATGTTCAGCGCAATCTACCGATTTGTGCAAGTCTGTCCAGCGCAAACTGATGTCTTGCGCAAGTAGCTTAGCATAATCTGATGCCTTGCGCAAACTGATGTGT
>JANAVB010018759.1:0-72763 GCA_029216955.1 Iris pallida
TGAGCTTCTGCCGCATGGTGCGGGATGGAGTTCTGTCGCATACCGTCGGCTGGAGTTCTGCCACATACACGTAGCATGAAGTCCGTCTAATTAAATCCCAAAGCAGCTCCGTTACATGAGGCATGGGACTCGAGGCGACCATTTGACTATGGAAGTCTATTAAATTAAGACTACTTGATTCATCAGCATAAGTGCGAGGTTTATCGCATTAATTAAGATGCAATCTCTTCCTAACCGACGCATTAAAGGCGGCTGACTGGGCATGGCCTTTGAGCCTATAAATAGGGGTTGGTGGAGGAGAATTCTATTCGTACTTCATCTCTACCTCCCATGCTTGAAGGCTCTTCTTGTGGCTTCCAAGCCTTCCAGTTCATCTCATCGTCGTCGGTGAGTCATGGAAGATTTGAAGGAGCCTTCGGCAATCTGCTACTTGACGGTATGAGAGTCTGTCTTGAACATAAGGACACCCTTACATGACCTGATGTGTGGATAATGTGCATCAGTCTTTTTCCATAGACTTTTGTCGCTTGCTAAGTATATGTATAACGTCTCAGTCCCAAAATATGTAGGACTAGGAGAATGTATACATGTCAGCTATGTATCGGGTGGACTCCAGCCCAGCTCGAGTACGTATAAGCTGTCTTGGTTTCTAAATTAATCTATCAAATCAACAAATATCTATCTCAATCCACATGAAGAATAAATATCAAAAGTAAACAATATGTGCCATGGTCTACAGCCCAATAACATATATGTTTGATTAGATTCAAAAAATGACATAGGTCCATAAAACTAAGCTACGAGCAGAGTATAAATAATGGATACAATATGAAAGCATGATAAAATACCTGAGTTGAATATAGCCATAGCTCCATGATTTGAGGACCAACTCTGCTTGACTAACTACCTAGAGAGATCACCACTCAGATGACTAGCAAGATACATATAAACATGTCTACTATCACAGTAAATAACATGCAAGCAAAAACAGGAAGCAACAAACTAGAATAAGAATGAAGAACACATGGAAGAACGCTATAGATAATAAAATATCAAAAAGGAAATAATACTAAGCATAACTACAAATAAATCGAATGACCGTATTCCTACGTGGTGCTCTCGGTCCTATAGCTAGTAGTCCTACGTGGTGCTCCCTAACTATAGTAGTCTCTGTCATGCCCTGGATGGGTTTCCGAGTCAAGAGTGGTCAAGTAGCCAATCCTAGTATCGGTCGAGGGTCAAGTCAAAGTAACATGGAACACATGATCAAGTCATGTCACTCAAGCAAATAATACTATTGAAGCATGTGTAAAAATATATAAAACAACTAATGATAAAATCAAGTGATATGTATTGGAAAGCTCAAACTCAACAAAGCGATATGCGTTGGAAAGCTCTTGATGTCTAGTTTCTTATAAAAATTATTGTAAAGATCGTAGGCAAAAATTCACTTGCTGTTCTTGACACCTTATCTGGTCTATTCTTGACACCTTGTCGTAGGACGCCGCGAACAAACCGTTTGGAACTATGTGGATGGCCAATAGGACATGAAAATAGACACAGAGATCTTTGTATAGTTTTGGTTTTATGAAAATATGAGGTCAACAAGGAAACCCAAGATGCAAAATAGCGTACCTGTTGTGACAAATTCAGCACATGTTCGATCGACTTTAGGTGCCTTCTACGCCTCGTATCAACCAAATTAGGGGTTGAGGCTCCTCGAAAAGGTGCCGGAATGTTAGGGGTTATCCTAGGGTCGAGATGAAGGTGGTAGGAGGGATGGAAGAGGTCGGGATGATAAGTTTCTAATATATAGAAAAATATGTGTAAAAATATAGGATATGTATGCATTCGATTTTGATATTTAATATATGAAAAATATATACGAAAAATGGAAGGGGCGCATGATAAGTGTGGGAGAAAAGATTTGAGAGGGTTTGTTTTGATTTGGTGGGATTCGGTTAAGATTTTATGGTTTCAATCAAAGGTGTATCTCAAAGTTTGATTAGGTCCAAACTAGGAAAGTGGTTATAGGATTTGATGTAAATTAGATTTAATTAATGTGGCTGCATATTAATCCATAAAAATTAATCTAAAATAGGTCTAAAAGCCTATGCCACCCTAGATAGGTTCTATGAACCCTACTTGGACTAGTTTTGGGTCGGTGGATTTTTTTTATGCTCGATTTGAGTCCAATATGTCTAAAGTTTCGACTTGTTTGCCATTTAAAAATAAATAGCACATGGCAACTCAATTGAGCGGCACACCATTGGCATGCGCATAGTAGGATCAAAATAGATCAAAATCATATATTGGATCGAAAAGTTTGGCTCGGATTTGGACCTCAAATGGGATTTGGAAAAATACATCGAAATTACGACGAAGGGTAAAATGATCATTTTGGCCCGAAAGTTGTGCAAGAAAAATATAGTGCAAGGGAACACATTTGAGTGGGATATGATATAGCAAAATGAAGGTGGGCTCATCTAGGACACGAATAGGAACTTGTTTCGAGGAATTGATCAATATTGTACTTCAAAAATCAAAACTATGGCAAAGTGCCTATATAACCATAATTAAAGATAAAATATGGTTAATATATAAAAATCATAGAAAATAAATTAAAAATATTTCAAAAAATTAGAGTGCTTAAAATCTACCCACCTTAAAAAAATTCATCCTCAAAATTAAAATAACACAAATATAAAATGCTATATTAAAAAAAGGTTAAGCTATGAGTCTTATCGGAATCATCAAATAATGTGGATACCGCTCGCGCATGGAATCTTTACGCTCCCAAGTAGATTCTCCTAGAGTATGGTGCTTCCATGCACCCGAACCAATCTAATTATCTGCCCTCTAAGCATCTTCTCGCTAGTATCCAAGATAGCATATGGTTGTTCCTCGTATGATAGACTGGGTCCCACTGTGATCTCAGAGTGATCGACCTCATGACTGGGATCAGTCACATACCTCCTCAACTATGAGACATGGAACACAGCACTCCCTCTAAGTATGGGGCGATGCAAAACAATATGCCTCTTCTCCAACACGCTTTATATTACCCAAGGGTTACAAATCTAGAGGTACGACTTTTAACTTGGCCCTTAAGTCTTATTTTATAACTAACCATAGAAAAATCACAATTCCTCCGAAACTTTATCAATCCTTGAACTATATACTATATTCCTATAAGTTATCTCACCAACTTTTATAGTAGTTCAATTAGCGATCCACTACTTCTACCTATAAGCAATCTATACAATCCTTTCAAGTAAGCCTAACTATTGATACCTATCCGCGGGTAAAGGTTGAGACTAAACTAGATGGCTACATAAACCTATTGGTCATCCTTCTAGTCCTGGCTTGCTATTGGTCATTTCAAAGCTAATCTTATCATGCATGGAGAAGATCTTCCATTCTACTTAGATATTCTTACTCTATCTAACACTCGTAGATTACTAACCATCTTGACACTATCATTATATATAACTGCTCTACATTTCTAATCTAAGCCCTATCTTAGGCCAAAGATAGCAAGATTTAGTCTATTTATTTCTAGGGTTGCTAGTTAGGGTCAGGCTTCATACTGTACTATACTCTAACTTATTCCTTAGGGAAGTATCTATAAAATCTACCCATCTAGCTATTTATCTAGTCCTGTGAAGCATGGAGTCATTATATTCTTCAAATAAAAAAAATTATACATTAATGGTTCTACACAGTCTTAGGTCCAACCTTAGGTACAAGACTTACTAAGCCATTCTATTCATAACAAACTTTCTAAAATCGACCGCAAGGGGGACCTGTTTTCTTAATGCGCTATAACTAATACCAAGTTTAACAACCTGACCTCCAAAATCTTATAGTGGGTCGAAAGGGTTGGGTCGAGGTCGAGCCTCCAATTTAGGTTAGAATGGTCAACGGTAGCACGAAAGTGGCTAAGGTTGAGACCCTAGGCCCCTTACAACTTAGTCTTCCCCGTGTGACGATCACTTCTAGTTGGAAAACTATAACTACTCTCTAAAATCCTACTATAAATCCCTCTAATTCCTCCAAAACATCTCTATCTAAAATAGATAAGGGTAAAAGGGTTGTAATCCATTGATCCTAAAGTCCCTTGCTAAAGTTAAGTTGCCTATGAGAATCCTATATTGCCCATCCTAGCTACTCAGTCTACCTAATAGAGGTACATATCTAATCAGTCTTTAATAAACATTCCCTTTCATAATACCCTATCAACTACGTTCCATCCAATGATGGAGTAGTTGGTTTACCAAGCATGAGCGTTCGTCCTTCCGAAAGAGGGAATGACAAGAATTCTAAATTAAGCAGGTCAAGGAGGTTGATCGACTTCAATTGCGAGTTCCAAAGATGATGGATAAATTCAAAAGAGTTTTCAAGCAAGTTGTGAATTGAGATCCTAATACTTTATCCTATCGCGGGTCCGCTCGGTATAATAATGTAACCGAAACGGCTAACTCGACCATCGTGGACCACATAAAAATATTTAATGCCCCAATCCCAAAATATTTAGAACTAGGAGAACGTATACATGCCAGCTACGTGTCGAGAGGACTCCAGCCCAGCTCGAATACGTATAAGTTGTATTAGTTTCTAAATTAATATATCAAATCAACAAATATATATCTCAATCGACATGAAGAATAAATATCAAGAGTGAATAACATGTGTCAGGGTCTGCAGCCCAATAACATATGTCATGACCTGCACCCAGTGAAAGGGTACGAGACCGTAGGTACGTCCAGCCTACGCCGTAGTGTCGGCAGTAGAACGTTGTCCTAGGTCTCAATCACAACTAAACACAATATAATATACTCTCCAAACGGAGGACAATCTCAAAAGGATACAACTCAATCACAAAATAACTAAGAGATATAATCAGCACGAAATGGAATAGATAGAAGGATCACAATGTTTAATACAAAACCAGATTTGTAGAAGTTTAAGTATGAACATCACCACACCCATAGAGTATAAAATAAATACAACTCATGAAATAACTGAAAACAACAACTAGACAATAACCTAACAATCTACTCCAAGCTCTACTGGTGTCTCCTCTAGGCTAGCTGGAGTCCTCCAAGTTATCTGTAAAATTTTCAACGTTATCTTGTCAGGACGGGAACGAGCACATATCTCTAAAAGCAGTTCCAAAGCATGGTATTAAATATAGAGCTAACAGTAAAATAAAATACATGACGTGCTGTAAAGAAATATAGGAATACATGAGATATGGATAAGTAAGCTGAATCACGAAATATAGTAAGAACCTATGAACTATAATAAATATAAGTGTTTTAGAGCACAAGATGATTATGTTATTGGCTTAAGTTTGCACATGGTTATTCTATGGTAACTCCATTATACGTGAGGGTATAATTGACATGCACAGTTTTACACTACTTCGGAAATTAATCACATAACCACTTCTACTCACCCCTACCCCAATCAATACACAAGGATCTTGTCAAGTTACACGTACATGATTGTTAGTTTTGATTCATGAAGCACATGTGAACATGAGAGTACATGAGAGCACATGAGAGCACATGAGTGTACATAAAGAATACGAGTACAAGGAGTACATGATGCACATGATAAAGTACATGAACATAAAATATCCGATACACCCGATGAGGGGATAACATCTCATAAAAAGATCCATATAGTACTGGTCCGTGATAACAATGTGTCAGTATCAAGTAAAGTAGTCTAAAGCAGGCAATATAGATACTATCATGAATGAAAACTAACAGAGAATGTACTCGTCTGATAACCTAGGCAACAGATGTATATTGGTGTCCAAACTAGAGTCACAGAGTCCTATTTAGAGAAATACAGATTACAATGTGTTCAATATTGAGTAATTGAAATATACAATGCATTCTACATGAAACTAGGTCTCTCTAGGTCAAAAGTCAACTATTGGTCAACTCCAAGTCAATGATCAAATTATACGGTTGGTCAACTAAGTCATAGGTCAAACCTTGGTCAACTGCCTATCTAGGGTTTTGACTAAAAGTTATGTACTGCTAAAGAGGTATCAAAACCAACTAAATCCTAAGTCTAACACATATATATGTAATGGGTGATATCTCACCTTATCCCGTATTACCCTATAACAGATTCCAATATAACCCTCTATAGAACATCATGAATTTATATATATATATATATTTTTTTTTTTTTTTTTTTTTTTCATGAATTTATATATATATATATATATATATATATATATATATATATATATATATAAACATTCTATTGTAACACATAATACCTTCACATTTGTAGGAACCTACTCAAGACTCAACAACCTATACATATATATATGCAATATCCATATCTAATATATATACCACACACCATATAGGATATTATGGATATTATGGACTGAATATAGGATATTATGGACTGAATATGAATCAATACCAGTGAAGCATGGGCAGGGAAAATTGTGATATAGGCTAAAGGACGAACAAATAATAAGAGGAGTGGGTTCATCAACATGATCTAGCAATTGCTAGACATCATAAAGGACATAATGTAATGGAGATAAATGGACTATAGTCTAAACGGGTCTAAACCAGTACTATGTGGGTCTGAACAATTGGTTAGAAGCCTGACACGATCCAAGGGTCTGTATTATGTGCTAAACCTTACTAATGTTCTGATACATGAATGCAGGTCATTGTAAAGAAGGGTGAAGGCAATGAAGGCAGAAAAATGCAATGGTGAGTGCAGGACTGATACTGGACATGATAAGAATGTAGTGAAAAATCTCTGTAGAAAGAATACAGGACATCTCACAAGTTCTGATACTTGTTTGTATCAGACTATACAGAATTAGGGTTGGGTCTGTTCAAAGAAGGATGTACAAATGATATGAATATGTTGATACTTATTTTCCTAAACAAAGTCAGGACAGGACATTAAAAGGAGGTCATGGACATTGGAATGGTTTGGTAAGGATTATTGCAATAAATTTTAGCAATAGGAAGACTGGCATTAGAGTATAGATGTCTGAAACAATAATGGTTAATGTTATTACTCATCAACTAAGAATTCAGTAGAGGAGATAATGAGTGAATATAATGGTACATCAAAAGTGGACATCCATACTACTGACATTCGAAGTAGTGAATTATATGTAGGACCTTACTTACATTTTGAAAAAAATGTAGCCATGTAAAAATAGCTCGACTGAATCCCAAATCCTGGACAGAACATCAACTGGTATAGGGTGAATGGAACAATATAGGCAGTGACTCAATTGAGCAAGGTAAGGTGGACCACTCATGACCTATGACTGAATAATAAATAGGCAAATACGGGACAGGGGTATAAGAGTTCAAGTCTGAACTCAAGGTTCATTTCCTGCACTTAAAATCAGACTTGGACTCTCCTATATGCAGTGAATGATTTGTGTTGGAGGAATGCAGGACATGCTAGTCTAATCATGACTAGACACTTAGGTAAAAGAACACAGGTAGGTAATAGGTAGGTAGTATAGGACAGAAACTAAGTGGTTTAAATTGGATATCCTAAGTGATTTGGAGACTGAACATCTAGAGAAGACTAAACAGATGTTCAGTGCAGAACATCAAGTGGTGCAGGCTAATGCAAATGAAGCTATGTATGTAGTAGTGACTTGGTTTTAAAGGGTTATGCAGGGGTTAAGACAGTAGTGTAGGCAGGGAAGAATGAAAGGAAAATGCAGCAATAGGATGTTGATGATACAGGACAGTTAAGTAAGGGTGTTTGCAGTAAATGAATGTAGTGGCAAACATATAGGTGATGCCAGGGATAATGCAATGTGTCAGTGGATGCATGTTCTGATACAGTGGGTGTATCATGAAGTTATGAATGCAGTATGCAATGTACAGAGTGAAGTGTCAAATGTATATAGGATATGCAGTTGAGAGTGAGAGTGAATGGTGTGTGTGTGTGCAACTGCTAGGATGTGCTTCTAGATGGGTCATGTATGAAGGAACATGCTGCAAACCCAAGAAAATAACTCTGCACAGTAGGGCATGCTAAGGACAGATCAATGCAAGGCTCGACTACACAGGGGAAACATGTGCAGTGGCTGCCATGTCTCGAAATAGCCATGGCTCATAGCCCAAAGCTCAAGATCTAGTGTCAGTCACTAGACCAACCCAAAACAGTGGCTAGCTAGTGAATCCAATGCGTATCAGTCTAGAACAGAGACCTAGTAGTAGGGCATGCACTGTTCAGGCCAAAATACAGGCCGAGTGTCCCAGTGTCCAAAAATACCTACCAAATCACATCGAATTCAACTCAGTCCAGTACATATATAATCCATAGCTTATTAGCATCACAAAAATGAAATTACACTAGAAATTAGAGATCAAAATATCCTATGGGGCATTTCATCGAACACTTGAGGCACGTATCCGATATTCTTGCGATACGCAACCTAAATGGATTCAAATTCGAACCAAACTCTTCCTCAGATAGGGGGACCCTAAATGAATGCATCTATAGAATGAAAATAGAAATTAAAAAGGTTTAGAGGCTCTTAACAATTGGGAGTTGGAATTCTAATAAAAATCCCTAGAATAGATCTTCCACCAAGCTCCAATGGCCAAATTGCTCCAAATCCTTCCTAGATAGCCAATAGAGGCTTCCTCTCATCAAGAGGAAGAGAATGCAATTAGTTTGGATGAATTTGGAGTTAATTTGAGAGATGGAGGATTTTGGGAAAGAACACCCAAACTAGGGTTATGGTTTCAATGAAAGAGGAAGGAAGGGGGCTAATGATGACTATATATAGCAAGAGAGAGCTATTCTAGGCTGCTATGGCCGACCATATGGTTGGGCTAGGGTTTGGTTAGGGTTTCATTGCTTAAGGGGCCTTTCTAAGTTGTCAAAATAAGCCTCCTTAAGGACCAAACTAACATGTTGTTTCTAGTCATTAATTAGATTCTAAGTAATTTCTAACTAGATTAGAGTTAATCTCAATCCATTAGCTAGGTCTCCATGGTCATGGTTAGTCTCTAGGCAAAGTAGTTTTAAGGTTTCACTAACAAATGACAAAATCATAATACATTAATTTAAATAATCTTAAAATAATCAAAAATTCCCCAATTTAATATTTAAATTATTATTTAATAACTAACATGATCAATGTTACAAATATTTAAAATTATCCTCATTTTAGAAAAGTGGTAGTTACAACATATATGTTCGATTAGACCTGAATAACGACATGGGTCTATAAAACTAAGCTACGAGTAGAGTATACATAATAGATAAAATATGAAAGCATGATAAAATACCTGAGTCAAATACAGTCATAGCTCCATGATCTGTGGACCAGCTCTGCATGACTAACTACATGAAGAGATCATCAGGTCCCCATGGGACTAGCAAGATATATATAAACATGCCTAATATGACAGTAAATAACATGCAAGAAAAAATATGAAACAACTACGTACTAGAACAAGAATAGAACACATGTAAGAACTATATAGATAATGACATGTCATAACTGAAATAATATTAAGCATGGCTACAAATAAATCGAATGATCGTAATCCAGCGTGGTGCTCCCGGTCCTATAGCTAGTAGTCCTGCATGGTGCTCCCTAACTATAGTAGTCTCTATCGTAGTGTTGTGTGGGTTTTCGAGTCGAGAGTGGTCATGTAGCCAATCCTAGTATCGGTCGATGGTCAAGTCAAAGTAACATGGAACACATGATCAAGTCAAGTCACTCAAGTAAACAACACTATCGAAGCATGTATAAAAATATATAAAATAACTAATGATAAAAGCAAGTGATAAAAGGACAAGACATGAAAATAAATCATGATAAGATTGTAGGTACATATAGGAAAGGAGACATGAACAAACAAGAATAATAGAAAATATGGATGTAAACAAATTGTACAATGTTGGCAAGGTATACTTGCCTGTAACCTCCATCTGCGCGTATGCCTGACCAACTCCAGCTACTTCCATCACGCACGCCTATAACAAATAATCTACTATTAATAATACACTAATAATTTACTATATATGGACTATATTAATATCTATACCCAGTAGTCATCATGATGTTGGTACAACACCATACAACATATATATTACCAACTTCCTTACAAAAATAATTTATAACTAAAATAAAACAATAATTTAATTTCTAGAAAATACTTTTAAATATTTTTATAATAGTAAAAATATTATTTTATTGGTGGAAACTCAATCACAATAGCCTCATGTTGAAACTACATCGTTAATATCATATTTGGCCTACTAATTGAGTCCTGAAATAATAAATAATTAAAAATAGCAAATTCTGGAAAAATTAAAAAGATTGGTTAAAATAAAGTTTTTATCATCAAACCTTGCACAACAAGTATTTTAGAAAAGGTATATAAATACCAAGGCTTTTGGATACAAAGAACCCATGATTTTCGGAGTTACGGTGTTACGGCAAATGTTATGAATTTAATAAATACTAAATGAACTCAAAACTCAGCAAAAGGATATGCGGGACTCTTGAATTCTAGTTTCTTATAAAAATTACTAGGAAGATCAAGTCTGACCAAAAATAGGCAAAAATTTCCACACAATAGAAATGATCTGTTCTGGACACATTGTTGTAGAATTGATGTCATGGACAAACTGTTTGGAACTGTGTGAATGGCCAATTGGACATGAAAATAGACAAAAATATTTCCATTAGTTTTGGTTTTATGAGAAGATGTAATCCTCCTAAAATTTTAGGAATTTTGTTATTATGTTTTAGATCTTTTAGTATTTCTAATTTAAAAAAAATAATTTTTGGATTATTATTTATTATACTATTTGATGAGCAATTTTATTAAAAAGGATTCTAGTATTTTACTCTACTGTGTAATTCAGTAAGTTAAATACGTAGAAAATATATATGGTAATATACAATAGCTTTATAATAATAGATATAGTTGTGGAAAAGATTTTAGAAAATTTTATATTGAGTTATATATTTAAATGTATATTTGGTTGTTATTAATTATTTATATTATGCCAGATGAGTTAAAAAAAAGTAAATATGTTTTTTTGATAATAATAGTTGTGATATAGGTTTATTGCTATATATTAAATCTTATTTAGATAATGATTTAGAGAGATAATAATTTAGTACCTTTTAAATATTTAGTTATCTATTTTTAAAAGTAAGTGTAAAAAAATATTTTATATATATATATATATATGATAAAAAAATTAAAGATTATATATTTATACCTATTTAAGAAATTTTATGAACATTTTGAGATTTAGATATATTTCATTTAGATAGTTTTTTTTTATTTTTTTATAATAGGAATAAGAATATAAAAAAACTAAGGTTAGTGTTCCCCGCAGGGAACAGTAATCCTAAATCCTGATTTCCCCTCCCCTACCAGGGTGCCGCATAAGTGTTCTAGCAATTTGATCCTAAAGATCTATCAAATCTGAAGCTTTTGAAATTGGATCTTTTCTAATATACTTCCTGAACGAATCTCACAAGATTATGTTAAATCTTGGGTTGAATCAAACTAAAAATTTGATCTCCAAGTCTGTTCAAACCAATGCGGCGATGTACAATGTATATCAACAACCAACTGAGTAACCATATCAAAAACCTCTTGAGAATAAACATACACATCCCAGAAGCCTCTCTCTCTCCTTCCTGCAGCCCTTCCCTGACCTAGGAGACCTCTGAGAATGCTGGCGACCACCTGTAGCGGCCGTCCATCGCCGACCAAACACGCGCACGGGGCAGAGCACAACAGCAGCAGTAACAACCAATCAACCCAACTTCATTGCGAGCTCTTGTGCCGCTCGATCAAGCGTTTAGCGAACCGTCTTTTCTGGTAAGTTGACAATCTATTCGACTTTGGTTTCCTTCAATAATTTGTTTTAACCGCCCTAGATCGACCGCAAAATCGAAGCAAACATTGGCAAAAAAATTTCCCAAAACGAAGAATGTTGAATCCCTGACCCTGTTTAGGAAGGCGATTATTCGTCGTGCTGTTGAATATCTTAGTAGACCACCTGAACCATATTTTAGCCAACCTGAATAGCATTAAAACCCATTTTGTAGTTCGTAATTTCATCAAGTCTATGAAAAGTTATTCTTCTTTAAAAATTAAGAAAAACTGGTTTTGAAAACTATGAAAATTTAGAAAGAATCCCGATACGGCGTGTGCCCCGACAAATCGGATGATGTGGTCGCGCACTATATGCATCGAAAGGCGCATATGGTTGTTGCCGACGTGTGGGAACTGACGGAACTCGATTTCGTTGCGTGTGCGCGACGAAATCAGTACGAATCCGTCGAGATACCCCCGTATAGACATTTTGCAAACTTGGCCATAACTTTGTGTATATTCGTTCGGTTCGAGACGAAACTTGTGCCAACAGGACCGTATCGAAATTCTGGTCCTGTATGACAAGTTTGGTCTGATTCTAAGAAGGTCGACCGGAACGCCTATTTGACGGGCCCGCGACCCGCTCCAACGGGCGAAATTGTGCACGGTCTGCCGGTATCTAACTTTGGACATACGATTGGGTTGTCTCCGCAAACCGGACCTGTAGACATGTAGTTTGACGACTTTAGAGACCGTAGTTTCTGGCACGCATTTCGGTGCAAAACGGGTCAAACAACGGATATCGTTTTGACCCGAAATTATGATTTTGCCCCTGTTCCAGAATTGGACTTTTGGACAGGCGTTTCCTAGACATATCTTTTACACCAGAAATGTTCTTGATGTTTGCTTCAGCATCTGGAGCCTTTCGTGGATTTTGGCTTTCTTGCTTCATCGATTTGCTGGTTTGAGCTATTGCTGCGTTTTTGCACACAACCTCAGGCAAGATACCTTATCATATTTATTGCTTATATTTAGTTGCATTTTCTTTAATTATTGATATTCCGTCTGTTTATTTCTAGTTCTTTCAGTTGATTTATTGGCTTGCTTTTGTGATACATGATGCAACTACTTGTCTTATTTTCTTCTTGTTTAAGGACTACCATATGTATGTATGCTTAAACCTTGACACAGTTGTACCACGAGATATGTGAGATGAGTAGCATGTAGAGGTACTTGCATGTTGGCTGATCACCCGTGCGCATGCGTTAGGTCTAACTGCTAATAGAGGCATGTTAGGAGACTTAGTAGTTAGTAGAGGTATATGATCGCGGATGTGACTTAGATAGGTGCATCGGGTGGGGAGAACATTTTCTTGTCGTATGGGCTTCTATTACACATTTTCTTGTAACCTAGAAGCTCCGCTGGAGATACGGGTATGCTTACCCCCTCAGGTTGGCCATTGACATTTTTTGAACGTTATGCGCTTAGGTCATTGGTGCCCAATTGGGGACTATACCAATCCTATTAAAGCCAGGCTCATGCGATGAAAGGTTTGTTCTTAACTGCATAAACACATTAGAATGGTTAGGTAACCCTAGTCAATGTCTTGTCACCCCTGTTCCATTAGTAGCTTGGAAAAATGTCGTATCGCAGAATAGTGTGCTAACCTTTGTCCTTGTTTGGTTGTAGGGGTAGTCCACTGTTTCGATGATGAGATAATGTGTCTTGTTATGACTGGAACTATTTTACTTTACTTGTGGCTTGTGACATATTATATATTCAGCTTATTATGTCATGTTCTTCCTGTATCTTGTTACGTCCCTCTGAGGACCTGGTGATCTCCCTAGGTGTAAGCCCCTAAATTTTTTTTATTTTAAATAAGGATTTATAATTTTAAAATAGCATTTGTATCCTTAAAATAAATTATTATAATTATTAGGGATTTTCTAGGATTTTTAAATATTTTTAAATGATTTTATAGCTTAAAAATATCAATCTGTAATTATTAAATATCAATTTACAATTATTAAATTGTTTTATTAATTTAATTTACTGAATTGTTTTAAATTTAGTTTGCAAATTATATTTGCAAACTGTGAGGCAGTGGGGTTATTTGTAAAACCCCAGAATTTGGGGTCCTAAGTGTAAACTACCCATCACCCCCCCTCCCGCCCGACGATCTTTCCTCTCCTCTTTCACCCACGACCGACCTAACCCTAATTCCACCGCCATACCCACCCTATAAATACCCCCGACCCGAAACCCTAACCCTATTCTATTCCCGACCACCACAGCTCCGCTGCAGCTCCGTTCTTCTCCGACCACCGCTCGCCGAAACCCTAAAAACCTAGATCTACTACCACCACCACTGCAGACTACGCCACCGCCTCCGACCACCGCCAAGCTATTCGCCACGACGAGGCGACCCCGTGCTATTTTTTTCCACGACCCCAACGCCTACAGCCGTCGCCAGCTGCCCAAACGACAACGCTCGACCGGACACGTACGTATCACTTCGTGTCCCTTCGTGTTCGTGTCTCGTTTCTACCTATGTGACTCGCCAAGCAACGACGAGATTCGGGGTATGCCTGGACACAGCCAGCTCGTGTCGTGTGTGTCGTACACGTCTTGGACACAGGACTCGTGTGTCTTCGTGTCCCTAACTGTCACGACACGAAGACACAGAATAATGGGTTAATGGGTTTTTGTTTATGGGTTTAAAACTGTTGGGTTGGTTTTAATTATTTTGGAACCCAACCCTAACAGCATCGGCCGACCCCCCTGGTCAGCCGAGTGGCACTCGAGAACACCTCCACCCTGTTCCAGCGGGCCGAGTTCGAGCCCCCATTTTTGTGTTTTTTTTGTTTTATTTGTTTTATTTTATATTGTATATATGTATATATGTATATGTATATGTATATGTATATATATATATATTATATTATAATATTATTGTATTATATGTTATATATATACTGTATTTATATATATATATATATATTATAATATATAATATATATATATATATATATAATTATATTAAGTATTTTCTATATATATATATTTTTTTTCTATATATATATATATATATATATATAATATATATATATATATATATATAAAATAAATAAAAAATAAAAAAATATACATATTTGTTATAAAAAAATATTTGTTATATATGTATATACTTCTATGTAAATATTTTTTGCCCTATATGTTATTATGTATAAATTAACAAATTATTTATATAATTTATAACTTTTATATTTCACTACTTTATATATATTATTAAAATGCTTTAATAGTCATATATATATATATATATATATATATATATATATATATATATATATATATAATATATAAATTATTGTATTTATTAATTATAGCCATTGGAGTCCAACCTAGCATGGGTTTTTGGCCCAAATGTTTCTAAATACATTCAAAGTCTGTACAAGTCATATTGGACTTGATTCATGACTTTGGGTCACGTATCTGGACTTCGGTTCAATTTCGTATACGTGGATAAAATACTAAATAAGTAATTATTTATTTTTCAGGATTTGTAACTTGCTATTTTTAAATTTTTATATATATTAAATGCTGTAAAAATCTGGGAAAAACTGTATTTGAATACTATGTTAATTTAGCTAATTTAATATAATTTTTTCAGCATTTAATAATATTCTTGGCATTTTATAGAAGTAGGAAAACAGAACTCATTTTCAGGGTACCTATGTTTACTGATTCTTAATAAATATCTATGAGGGTTTATAAATTCCAAAAAAATATATAAATTTCTATAATTAACAAGGATCATTATGGTATTTTATTTTATATATATTTTATAAATATCTTAAAAATTGTTGGAACACAGTGTACAGTCTGATTTATTTATTGAATAATTATGACTTGCAATGTATTGTGTGATTTTGGGTTATTGTAGTATTGGACCTCACCATACCATAGTGTAAAGGCCCTAGAAAGTTGGTTTAGGTATTGTGTCACCCCACATTGGTCTCCTATGCTAAAGTTATCATTTGGCTAGGTGTCCAGTCAGAAAGTCGTGTCGTACAACTAGTGTCCTAGTGTTTAACTTAGTAAAAAACTAAGTTTATGTATTATTTTTACAGTGACGAGACACCTGGATATCTATAGCTTCATATACATATACTTGCTTTGCACAAGGCAAGTACCTCTACAAACTTTATTTACTGCATACAATGAATTGTGTAAAAACCATGTCGAATACCGATACCTAAACTGCAAATCACATATCTCCATGTTCCATATGCTTTATACTGCCTCAGTATCCACCATGCTTTATACTGTTCTTGTATCACTCACATGTTATAAAACGGGTTAAGGGAAAACTGTTTAGAGTATGTGATCATGCCCCCCTTCTCCGTATGTATTTACCGAGCACGGGTACATTCTATATGTAACTTTGTCGTAGGTCTGATCCCGCGTTTGTGTATGGATATACACCGATGCCGTTAGTGTACGTATGTGCACTTCAAAAAAACTTGATATGTACCATTGTACATCCTATTTACCTATTGACCAATCACGTACATGCTACAGTTTTAAACTTTAAAACAAACATATAATGCCATGATGAAATATACCTAATACTGAATAAATCAAGATATGCCATGATTCCTGTTTATTACATTTCAGTTCATTTCATGCTACATATATTTAGTTTGTTAGAAACAGTACTTGCTCCCGTCCTGACAGGATAACGTTGTAGGTATACTTACCGAGGAGGAGTTGATTTGTGATTCTTATTATGGGGTTGCCAACGAGGATCAGACTTTACCTTACAAGGATGTACCTGCGGGGAAACTTGTCTAGTTTGTGTAGTTGCTCGGGACTTTTGATAGTAGTCATGTTGCTAGACTACGTATTATGATACTGGTCATGTATCCAGTTTTATGTCTCGACTTTATATTTCGGAACATATTTATATACGAGATGGCTTTTGTGTTTGGAACATTTTGACTCAATATGACATATCGAACTATTAGCACACTTTGATCATATATTGTTTGTCTTTAGAACAACTTCCTACGCTTTATCTCAAGCGTAGGCTGGACATGACTCGGCCCGGCCCAACAATTTGGGTAGCAGATCGTGACATGTTTTTAGTGGTGGCCCATGCAGGTCCTGACTAAATTGTTTGGTTACGTCATTGTACCAAGCATGCCTGCAATTAGGAACTTAAGATAACTAGACAACACTGGGAAAACATTTAAAATACCTAGAGGATTACTAGGATTGCAATAGAGGAACTTATCACATCATATGCTCGTTATTACAAATTAGTGGAGGTGCATCATATGCTCGTTATTACAAATTAGTTTTTCTTGTTGTGGAGTCCTTATATTTATTAGATGGTACTCACACCGCTCGTCCCAGTATACCACCCCCGAGAATGGCACACTTCCTATCCAGTCCGTTGACCAGTTGACCGATGCACCTCCACCTCCACCTACCATACTCCCCCACTCCACAAATCCACCAACCCAGATGCCTCCACCACCTTCCACATCACAGTCCCAGCAGGACCCGATACTCCCACCACCACCTATTAGTATACCTACCGAGGCTTCCGTCACTCTCGACTGGAAACAGCTGCTCACTCTTATCCAGGGGTTCCTAACGACCCATCAAAAGCAGACCACCCTACTCCACCGGAGCATGGAGCGTTCTGAGGGCGTACCATGGTCCTACCACCGGTAGAGCCATAGCAGAGAGTGGGAAACATCAAGGACTTCATGGGCTTGAACCCTAGGGAGTTCATGGGGACTAAGGGCATCATAGTAGCAGATGACTGGCTAGACTCAGTAGAGAGGAAGCTCCTTGGAGCTAGGTTACCGAGTGATCTTCAGGTCGAGGCAGCGGGATTTCTGCTGACAGACTTGACAAGAGTATGGTTCAGGAATGAGCCATTGTTCGTAAGAGGGAGAGCAACATAGGATCAATTCAAGATTCAGTTCAAAAGAAATTTTTCTCGACCACCGCTAGAGTAGCCATAGGGCTACAATTCCATAACATCCAGCAGGGGAACCGTTCTGTTGACAAGTATGCCACAGAGTTTAGTCATTTGATCCGTTTCGCTCCTAGTCTGGTTGCAGACCCAGAGGAGATGACGCGTAGGTTTTGCCATGGTCTAGTCCCAGACATTGGCATTCCTCCTAGTGGCGAACGGGACGATTGACTACTACCAGAGCCTAGAGTTGGCCCGGAACATAAGGAGCGTCTTTTGTCCTGCAAGAGGCCAGCTTCCGTACACCACGAGGGACCTTCCAAGCGTCATACTTTCCAGCCGAGAGCACCGACACCGTACCAGCAGACATATCGTCCTCCCACACTACATCATCCAACCCCATCAGTTAGAGCCCCGGGACCACGACAGCAGAAAGGAGCTGTATGTTCATTTTGTAGGAGGCCAGGCCATTGCTTTCGTCTGTAGGAAGTGGTTGGGGCAGTGCTTACCTTGTGGATCGATCACCCATCAGCTTCGGAATGCCCAGTAGCGAGAGTACCAGGTGTTGGACCACCATCTAGAGGACCGTCGCTCCCGACTCAGCAGCAGAGGTTCGGGCAACATCTGCAGCAACAGAAGGGACCCCAAGGGAAGGCTTATAGTCTAGCTCTTGAGGCGGAGCCGGAGCAGGTTTCGGAGCCAAATTATTTGGCCGACGTCATCACAGGTCATGTTTATTTGCATACTTTTCTAGCTCTATGCTTTATTGATTCCGGTGCATCGCATAGCTTCCTGTCATTAGAGTTTTTGCATAAACACCACTTAGTAGCTACACCTACCGAGGAGATGAGTAGAGTAATAACGGGAGGCGGACCAATACCTATTAGGGCTATCTATAGATGCTCCATTACTATAGCTGGAAGAGAGTTTAGGGACGATTCTTTGTGATGCCACTCCCCGGATATGATATCATATTGGGGATGGATTGGCTTAGCTATGCTCACGCAGCTATAAACTGTCATGAGGGTAGTATCATGTTCAGTCCCCCAGGCACGACACCATTCATTGTCAGGAGGACAGGACAGGAGATTAGCCTAGAGCTGAACTGTTGTGCGACAGTGGGGGAGTTAGCACCGCCACATCCTATCATCAGGGAGTTTATGGATGTATCCCAGAGGATCTTCCAGGACTTCCGCCTGACAGAGTGGAGTTCACTATAGATTTAGTACCGGGTTCATCACCAGTATCCCGGGCTTGCTATAGAGTGAACCCTAAGGAGGCCGTAGAGATGAAGGTTCAGATTGATGACCTGTTGAAAAAGGGTTTCATTCGATCTAGTGCTTCTCCATGGGGAGCGCTAGTGCTCTTTGTGCGAAAGAAGGATGGTACAGTTCGGTTGTGCATTGACTACCGGGCGTTGAATACCATCACCATTAAGAACAATATCCTCTATCCAGGATAGATGATTTGTTCGACCAATTGAGTGGGGCAAAGGTATTTTCCAGGACAGATTTGAGATTCGGTTACCACCAGGTGAAAGTTAGGGCTGAAGTCATCCAGAAGACGGCGTTCAACACGAAGTATGGGCAGTACGAGTTTTTGGTGATGCCATTTGGTCTCACAAATGCGTCGGCTGTCTTTATGAATTTGATGAATAAGACATTTCACCAGTATCTGGATAAGTTTGTCGTGGTATTTATCGATGACATCCTGATATACTCAAAGACGCCGGGAGCACGCAGAGCACTTGCGAACAGTTTTGGGGATTCTGAGGAAGGAGAGGTTGTATGCCAAATTGTCGAAGTGCGAGTTCTTTTTAGACCGAGTGGAATTTCTCGGTCATATAGTCACTGGAGAGGGGATCTCAGTGGATCCCAGGAAGATAGCTGCCGTCAAGACATGGAAGGCTCCGACATCAGTTTCAGAGATTAGGAGTTTCTTGGGTTTAGTAGGCTATTATAGGAAGTTCGTCCAGGACTTTGCTAGGATAGCTGAACCCATGACGAAGCTGACACAGAAGGATGCAGAGTACATCTGGTCAGAGGACTGCCATGCAGCATTTGAGGAGCTAAAGAGGAGGTTGACGACCGCTCCAGTTCTGACATTACCTTCAGGGTCTGGAGGTTTCACCATTTACAGCGATGCTTCGGGAAAGGGGCTAGGATGCATCCTACAGCAGCATGGAAAAGTGATTGCTTATGCATCTAGGCAATTACGGACTCATGAGCGGAACTATCCTATCCATGACCTAGAGTTAGCTGCGTGATCTTTGCAGTCAAGTTGTAGAAACACTACTTATACGGAGAGCGAGTGGAAATCTTTACTGACAACAAGCTTGAAGTATGTGTTCACACAGAAAGAGTTGAACATGAGGCAAAGACGATGGTTGGAGTTGATGAAAGACTTCGACATCGATTTACAGTATCACCCCGGAAAGGCAAATGTGGTGGCGGATGCGCTGAGCAGGCATCTGATGGCATGGTATCTGATGATAGATCGACATTTGTGGGAAGATCTGGAGAAGCTCGGTATAGAGATAGTTCGGCCAGGATCAGTGATACAGATGATGGCGCTAGACATTGAGTCAGGTTTGATGGAGCAGATCAAGGAGGCACAGTCTACAGATGAGAGCCTCCGCAGACTCAGAGTCCAGGCTTTAGCTGGATTGCTTGATACCTTCACCATAGCAGGGGATGGATCCTTGAGGCCTGGCGGTCGGTTATGTGTGCCGATGGGAGAGCTGATAGAGGCGGTCTTGCAAGAGGCGCACCGATCGCCATATTCTATACACCTTGGTGCCAACAAGATGTACAGTGACTTGCGGGAACATCTTTGGTGGCACGGAATGAAGAAAGATGTATCATGTTTTATTTCGAGATGCCTAGTTTACCAACAGGTCAAGGCGAAGCGTCAGCGGCCAGCCGGTCTATTGCAGCCATTACCCATTCCCGAGTGGTAGTAGGAACATATTACGATGGACTTCATTTCAGGGCTTCCTCGTTCCCAAGGAGGGAAGGATGCCATATGGGTCATTGTTGACAGGCTGACGAAGTGTGCGCACTTCATACCCTTCAAGGTGGGGCTCTCCACCGAAAAGTTAGCAGAGCTATACATGCAGCAGATAGTTCACTTGCACGGAGTATCGATGAGCATCATATCGGACCGGGACAGCAGATTCATGTCCCATTACTAGAGAAGCTTGCAGGAGGAGTTGGGAAATCGACTCAAGTTTAGTACAGCATACCACCCACAGACTAATGGACAGTTTTAGAGGACGATTCAGACGCTAGAGGACATGCTGAGGACTTGTGTGCTGGACTTTGGCGGATCATGGAGAGCCATCTGCACTTGGTAGAGTTTTCATACAACAGCTACCAAGCCAGCATCGGTATGTCTCCTTTCGAGGCACTATATTGACGACGATGCCGTACACCTCTCTTTTGGGATTATGTTGGAGATAGAGTTATGCTTGGGCCAGAGATGATCACTGATGCAACAGAGAAGGTCAGGATGATCCGAGACAGACTCAGAGTTGATCAGGACAGGCAGAAACACTGGGTCGATACTAGTTACAGACCGATGGAGTTCGCTGACAGAGATATGGTATTGGAGAAGATATCACCTACAAGAGGGACAATCCGGTTCGGACGAGGCGGCAATTGAGCCCCAGATACATTGGACCGTTCAAGATACTCGGCATGTTCGGAGAGGTAGCTTACAGGGTTGCACTTCCACCCAACCTTGCAGGATTTCACGATATCTTTCATGTGTCTCAGCTTAGGAGATACGTTCCAGACCCCAGCCATGTGCTAGATCATTCAGAGTTGGAGATTGGACCGAGTCTTGCAGTTACTGAGCAGCTTGTGGAGATATTGGATAGAAGGGAGAAGAGGCTGAGGAACAAAGTCATACCCTTGGTACGAGTAGCTTGGTACCGTCACTCTCTGGGTAAATCTACTTGGGAGAGGGAGTCGGACATGAGGGAGAGATATCCTTACTTGTTCGACCCAACAGCCGCGAGGGAACCACCCGTTCCCGCTTGATACCTTAGAGGTTAGTCTTAATAGTAGCCTTAGTCTTTGTTTGCATTGCTTGCTATATTAAATGTTTGTAGAGTCTACACTTGTAAATTTCGAGGACGAAATTTTTTAAGGAGGGAAGATTTGTAAGCCCCTAAATATTTTATTATTTTAAATAAGGATTTATAATTTTAAAATAGCATTTATATCCTTAAAATAATTATTACAATTATTTGGGATTTTCTAGGATTTTTAAATGATTTTATAGCTTAAAAATACCAATCTACAATTATTAGATATCAATTTGCAATTTATTAAATTGTTTTATTATCAATTTATAATTTACTGAATTGTTTTAAATTCAGTTTGCAAATTATATTTACAAACTGTGAGGCAGTGGGATTATTTGTAAAACCCCAGAATTGGGGGACCTAAGTGTAAACTACCCATCACCCCCCCCCCCCCACACGATCTTTCTCTCTCCTCTCTCACCCACGACCGACGACCAGCCCGACCACCGCCCTGACAACCCGGCCGACCTAACCCTAAATCTACTGCCATACCCACCCTATTAATACCCCCCCGACCCGAAACCCTAATCCTATTCTATTTTCGACCACCACAGCTCCGTCGCAGCCCCGTTCTTCTCCGACCACCACTCGTAGAAACCCTAAAAACCTAGATCTACTACCACCACCACTGCAGACCATGCCACTACCTTCGACCACCGCCAAGATCTTCGCCACGACGAGCAACCCCGTGCTATTTTTCCCCGACGACCCCAACGCATACAACCTGCCAGCAGCCCAAACGACAACGCTCGACTGGACACGTATGTACCACTTCGTGTTCCCTTCGTGTTCGTGTCTCGTTTCCACCTATGTGACTCGCCAAGCAACATGAGCTTCAGGGTATGCCTGGACACGGCCAGCTCGTGTCTTGTGTGTCGTGCACGCCTTGGACACGAGACTCGTGTGTCTTCGTGTCCCTAACTGTCAGGAAACGAAAACACAGAATAATGGGTTAACGGATTTTTTTTATGGGTTTAAAAGTTGGGTTGGTTTTTATTATTTTGGAACCCAACCCAAACAGCAAGCTCGGCCGACCCCCCTGGTCAGCCGAGTGGCGCTTGAGAACACCCCTTTTTATCCAGCGGGCCGAGTTCGAGCCCCCCTTTTTGTGTTTTTTTGGTTTTATTTCATTTATTTTATATATGTATATATTATGTATATGTATTATATATATGTTATATATATACTGTATTATATATGTTATATACTATATTTGTATATATATATTATTTAAGTATTATATATATATAGATATATATATATATATATATCTATTATATATATATATATAATATATATAATATATATATCTATATGTTATATATGTATATACTTCTATGTAAATAATATTTTTGCCCTATATGTTATTTTGTATAAATTTACAAGTTATTTACTATATAATTTTTTAACTTGTATATTTCACTACTTTAATAATATATTATTAAAATGCTTAACAGTCATCTATATATATATATATATATATATATATATATATATATATATATATATATTATTTAATATATAAATTATTGTATTTTATTAATCATGGCCATTTGGAGTCCAAATTTAGCATGAGTTTTTGGCCCAAATGTGTCTAAATACATTCAAAGTCTGTACAAGTCATATTGGACTCGATTCATGACTTTGGGTCCCGTATCTGGACTTCGGTTCAATTTTGTATACGTGGATAAAATACTAAATAAGTATATTTATTTTTCAGGATTTGTAACTTACTGTTTTTGAATATATATATATATATATATATATATATATATATATATATATATATATATATATATATAAATATATATATATATATATTATATATATATATATATATTAAATGTTGTAAACTAGAAAAAAATGTATTTGAATACTATGTTAATTTAGCAAATTTAATATAATTTTTCTAGCATTTAGTAAGTACTCTTGGCATTTTATAAAATACTACCAAAACATGTCCATTTAGCGACGGCCACATCCGTCGCTCATCCGTCGGCAATCAGTATTAGCCACCGATCGCTGACGATCTTGGTCAAAGTAATCCGTCGGCAATCAGTTCGTCACTAATAATGATCCGTCGCTAAGTAGTTGAAGAGCGACAGCTTTTCGTCTTCACAATACGATGCATTAGCGACTACTTTCCGACGGCTTTCGTCAATTTCAAGTATTAAATACTTAACAATGTTGACGCTAACGAAGGATAGTCCGTCGGTAAACAATCGTGACAGTGTATCAAGGGTATCGTTCCGTCGCTAGTCTGTCGATCGCCGTCGCTAACAAATGACGGATTAGCGACGGAATACTAACGGATTATCCGTCGACCGTGTTCTGGAAATGCTTGACATTTCCAGTACCTTGGCGACGGATAAATCGTCGCTACTCCGTCGTGACGCCGTCGACAGAGCGACTGATTAGTGGCTGATTATCCGTCGCCATGGTTCTGGAAATGTCAAGCATTTCCAGAACCTTGTCGACAGATTTTCTGTCGTTTCGCCGTCGAGAGAGCGACTGATTAGTGGCTGATTATCCGTCGCCTGGGCGACGAATTTTTTGTCGCTATTCTGTCGAATTATATACCACCAGTACCTTGCCGACGGATATTCCGTCAACCACCCGTCGCTACCTGGAAACAGTTTCAAATCTCCAGTTAGCGACGGACATTCCGTCGAAAAGTAGTAGGAAACTGAAAATATCCGTCGCTAACCGGTCACTAGTCCGTCGCTAACTGAGATTTTTTTGAAAAAAATTGCAGCACTTTCCCTGTTCACAAAAATATGCATAACCAAACCAATATATAATGCACACCAATTATCCAACAATCACATAGACCATATATAATGCACACCAATTATCCAAGAATCACATAGACCAAATATGCACATACAAATTTAATGCACACCAATTATCCAAGAATTATATAGACCAACCAAATTAATATAAAATAGATATCAATTATCCTGAAGAGTAACCTAATATCCGTCGTTATAATCCGATCATAGCACAAATAATCCAAAATTCCCCCAAATATTCCAAATTTTCTTAATTATAATATTTTAAGGAGAAGGAAGTTCGATTGCCCGTGGTGGTAATCCCTGCTGCGACCGACGAATATACTCCTCCACTAGGTACGGCGACAACTCGTCGTAGACACTGCTCGGAAGTCGGCGTAGCTGCTCTAGCAACATGAGATCTAGGAGTGCCATCACAGTCGGAGGCGGTACCAGAGGGCAGCAGGGTTGAAAGAAAGATGACCCGTGGAAGAAGGACCGACACCAGCAGTCGACGGACCGGCACCAGAAGAAGACGGACCGACACCAGCAGTAGACGGACCGGCAGCAGCAGACGGAGGCAGAAAGTACGTGGCAAATTGCTCCCGCAAGGACGACACCGTCTCGTGCAGTTGCGTAAGCTGCGACCTAACATCATCGTCTGCCGGGGCCCGGGAGGAGGCGGTCGGTGGAAATCTCTGCGTCGCCATGTGCAGCGGCCCTAGGGAGCCGACTCCATACAGGAGCCCTTTTTAAAGCCGCTGACGGTATCTACGAACAAGTCGTTGCGAGCGGCCAAAGAAGAGGGCGTCCGGGCGCGTCGTTTCACCGACATCCTCGGTGTCAGTTAACTGAGCCCGACTAAGGGCCTCACGATACGTAGCCAATCAAATGAATGTATTTATATATAAGATTTACCTAAGTTGTAATCTAAATCCTATGTTTCACTAAGTTAAGTGTGAATCCTAAGTTTACCTAAGTTATAGTCCGAATACTTTTAATTCTAACATAAATCTCATAAACATAAGTACTTACATCAGTCTCCTTGGCCCTCTCGTCGACGAAGATCCCGTCCTTCCGTCTTTTGTGCGTATGCTGGAACACGTCGTACATGGTGACCGATTCTGGTGCCCTTCCCTCCTTCACCGCCCGTTGGGCCTGCATACAAAATTTTCGTAGAACTTAATTAACTCCGTATATTAATAATACCTAATTCGATAGTGAAATAAATTTACGGTATCTCACCAGATCTGCAAGCGTCGCTGCGTGGGGCCTTGATTCCCCCTATGAAGCCCCGAGGCCTGTAGGTTCGCCTTCGCCTTCTTCGATTTCTCCTTGTACGTATCCATCATACCTAGCCAAATTGACGCTGCAAGTTTGACTCTAGCCATCTTGGCCCAACCAGTATCCATGCCTCGACGATCTCTGATCCAGCTGAGGATCTCCCGAATATCTTTGGCACTGCCAACTCCACCCATCGATCGCATGCACTGCTCAGACCAGATGTGCCAAGTCAACAGACACTCAAAGAATAGGTGCCCATAGATTTCGCGTCACCCGTACAGAGTACACACTTCGGGTCTGGAATCTGCATCCCAAACCTGATAAGTCTGTCCCGCGTCATCAACCTGCCCAGTAGAAGTCTGTATGAACAAAGCTGTATTTTGCGGACAATTCCCTTCGCCCAGATGAAGTCGTACTCCGCAATCCTGTCGTGTGGAGTCCGAACCAGATTATAGCAACTTTTAAAACTTAAAATCCTGACCCTCCAACCGAACCAGGATCAACCCATCTCCAGGAGTCCGCAGGCTGGCTAGTATCGATAGTGATCTGACAGAATCGCCTCTCCAAATTGAGCCATGAATGGGTACTCCTCAGGCCTCCAGCTCCCATCCCTGATGATCCGACTATATTTTACCCCCCCTGCTCGCCTCTCTGTCCATCTGTGCACCCAAGATCTCCAGAAGGGAACCATTACCCATCCACGGGTTTAGCCAGAGATCAGTATTCGTCCCATCTTTCATAATCCTGCATATAGCGGACTGTAGAACCGGTCTGCACCTAAGGATAGCCTTAAATGAGACCGAGAAAGTGTTATCAATCCTGCATGTCCAGAAATTCATCCGCCGCACATATCTGCTAGCCAGCTACTCTGCCCAAAGGGAACCTCCTTTGATGAACTGCCACGCCATCCTCACCCCAGATGCCTCCCTAACCTCCCGAAGAGGTCGCAACTCCACTCCTCCTTCCTCCCGGGTCCAGAGTTGTTCCCAAGCGATCGCATGCATACCTCCTCTCCAGATAAAATTAGCACAAATGGACTCCACCTTCCTTATGGTAGCTACCGGAATCTGAATCGACTGCAACCAGAACATAACGATGCCAGAGATAACAGACCTCACTAGCTCAATACGGCTACCAAAGGACAGTCCAGCTGCCTGCTAGCCTTCTACTCTCCTTTGGGCAAAATCTACCAGGCTGAGACAATCCTGATCCCTGGCATAATTGACCGTCAACGGAACCCCCAAATACTTCACCTGTAACTCTCCTTTCTCCACTCCCAGAGCAAGGGCCCGTTCCTCCTTGAGGGTGCACTGAGAGCTAAAATAGACCATGCTCTTCTTTCTATTCAGCTGAAGACCAGACAACCTCCCAAACTCCTCCATAATATCTGAAAGCGCCCTCATCCCCCTCATAGATGGATGCAGAAATACCAAGAGGTCATCAGCATATATCAAGTGAGACAACCACCGGCTTGAGAAAAGAGGGACAATCTTTCTACTATGCACAGTCAGGTCCATCATACAAGTAAAATACTCCATCACCAGAGTGAACAGGTATGGAGAAAGAGGATCCCCCTGCCGCAATCTCCTGTTGCTCTTGAAGCATCCATATGGAGTACCCTGAATGAGGACCGAAAATGTGGGGGTACATATGCACTCCCTCACCCTTGCCACCCATCTCTCATCAAACCCCATAGCAAGCATAAGGTGGCAGAAGAAGTCTCTGTGACCGTGTCATAGGTTTTCTGCAAATCCAGCTTCACACATGCCTTCATCCCCCCCGGCTTGTTGAAATCTCTTACCATCTCATGTGCAAGAAGACTGTGCTCAGCAATCGAGCGCCCCTTGATGAAAGCCGCTTGATTCCGAGACACCAAGCCCTGCATAATTCCCTCCATACGACGACACATGAGGTGAGTAATTATCTTGTATAGATATTTACAACACGCAAGAGGCCTGAAGTCGGCAGGGAGGTCTGCTTCTTCGAAACCAAAGTCAAGAATGTGTGATTCAGCTCCTTCAACAACTTTCCTTCCAAGAAAAACTCCTGCAACCGCCTCCAGGACTGAGAACTTTAGCTCACCCCAGTGACGCCTGAAGAAACCACAAGAGAAGCCGTCAGGCCCCAGAGCCTTATTAGGATCTGCCTTCATCACAATAGCCTCCACCTCCTCCAATCTCATAAGGGCCAACAGCAAACTATTTCCATGGTGCGTCACCAGCCGCTTCGTGACAAGCCCTGGGAACGAGATGGGATAATCAGCCTGCTGATATAAGCCCTGGGGATGCTGTTCATGTGCTGTCTGGCACGGATCATATCATAGAAGAACTTAATCCTTGAGCCAAGAACACTTGGCCCTCTGGGCCGCATTAATCTCCTGCTGAAGTCATAATGTTGACCTCCATAATCAGGTCCCTCTCTCTAGCCGCCAACTCCCTTCTCAGCATGTCAGTCTGCAAAGCTTCCTGTACCTCTAAGCTTGGCCTCATTTTCCTCCAGGGAAGACCGCGGCATCTTCTTCATCCAATCCTGATAGCTCTCTTGACCTATTTGAGTTTGTGAACCATGCGAAACTGAGCCGTGCCCTCCCGAGTATGCTGCAGCCCTCCCATAACAACCTCCTCATAACCCGCAGAGAGGTACCAGCCATTGTTGTACCGGAATGGCCGAGTCTTCCAAGTGGGCCTCTCAGAGAGACCTACCCGGATAGTGGAGTGATCGCTGGTGCCCGTCGCTAGCCCTTCCGCCTTGGAATTCGGGAAGTAGCGAAAACCATTCACTATTTCCAAAGCCCGATCAAGCTGACAGGCGATCCTGTTATGAACTGCCTTATTGTGCTAGGTCCAGATGTGTCCTGCGCTCTCCAGTCCCCTCAGCCCAGACAAGAGGAGACATCTCTGGAAGTCGTATAGGATCGAATCCGGCACCGGACGGCCTCCCACCTTCTCTTGCCGATGAAGCATGGCATTGAAGTCCATAAGCAGCAGGGGGAGATGCAGGTGCTCTGCCATCCGTCCTACGCGAACAATGTCCTCCCACAAGGTATCACGAAGCCGCCTATCATTGTGCCCATAAACTGCGCCAAGAATGAAGTGGAATCCTCCTTTGTTTATAAAGGATATACCGATAAGCTGCTCTATCATCAGAACCTGTTATCCCTCCCAACTATCTCTGTTCCACCGAACCCACATCCTAGCTATATCACAGAGATCCAGGTTGTGAGTTTGCCCTCAGTTCCCGAGTCCTGCGAGATAGCATAGTCGCCCCTCTAATCTTCGTCTCAAGCAGAATAGAAATGTCACACTTCTCCCTCTTCAGAATGCCACTAATCTCCCTCCATCTCCCAATGGAACACCCTCCATGAATGTTCAAGGCAAGGACCGACATTAATTAATTAATGTGGAGTCCCTCTTAACTCCATCTGGACTGACACCCGAGGGAAGTGTCCCGTCCGTCAAATCTATATCCTCTCCCACCGTCCTCGAGGAGGGAGCAAGATGGGCCTGAATCCTGGAAAGAGTCAAGGTCCAATCTGGATTGGCCACGGTCTGATCATCTAGCCCCCCGGCTGGAGCTCGTCTTCCCGTGGGGACGGGGCATGCCTTTTCCTGCTATAGACCTTTTCCACCATAGAAGTCTCCTTCCCATCCTGATCTGCTAACCAGGGAACTCATACCCCTGGTCACCATATTCCTCTAGGGCCTGAACGGACCATCGCACCCTGAGAGCCCTCCTGTCTCGGCGGGGGGTCAGTCTCTGACCTCCTGGCCCCCTCCATCAGGGAGTCCTCCTCCGTCGGCCTGACTTTCCCCGCAACTCTGGTGATGGGACTGGGTGCCACCTCTGGCTCAGCTACCTCCATTTGCGCAGTCGAGGACCTAGCTGTCTCCGTCCCTCTAGTCAGGCAAGCACTAGAAGAGTGACCAAAGCACGCACAGAGGGAACACATTGGGAGGACCCAATCATACTCCCGGCCTGAGTCAGAACCTCCCCGGACGCCACCTGATACTCGAGAATACTCGGGAGCTCCATTCCCAGCCTTAATCTCCACAAATACCCTGGCGTACATCAGCCTGGTACGAAAAGCCGTAGCCTCATCCGCTTTGATCGGCTTACCGACCAAGCTAGCTAATCTCATAAGCAGAGGGATGCTCCAGTATTTCACCGAAAACTCAGGAAAGCGAATCCAGACAGAAATCGCATTTAGCACCTCCTTCTCACATCTCAACTCCGGTGTCCACTCCTTCAGGATAGTGAGCCACCCGTCAAAGGACCATGGCCCTCCTTGAATAATCCTGGACACATCCTCCTCCAAGCCGAATTTCACAAAGTAAAATCCATTCTCACGAGAGACGATCTCCATGCTCCCCTTGGGATGCCATACCCTCTCTGCATATCCCCGTATCTGCCCATAAAATGGTTTACTTCCCAACACATACATTACCAGCGTGTTCTTCCAGAAGTCCGTTACCTCTTGCTATCTCCTCTGCTGGAAAATATGCTCGAAGGCGTCCTCCTACCTGCATCGGTGGCACATACTCCATCGACACCGGACTCTTGTTCACACTCGGCATATAAACATCCTTCCAGGATTTGGGACGAGGCCCGTTTGTGGCCGTCCGGGGAGTGGCAGACGGAGGCCTCTGACTTCCGACATCTCTAGCGATGCCCTTTCCTTTCTCCGCCGCCGTCGCTTTGGCCGCCATCCAGATGTAGTGCACCCCGGTCCTCCTCCCTGTCGTCATGTGCCACCTATGCCGATGGTAGTCCTATTCCCGTTCCTCCCAGGGCCCGTCCGACTCATTACTTGATTTGAGTCCCTCTTCCCCCTCCCGACCGCCGTCTCACCACCGTCGTCCAACCATCATCCTCTAATCGGCCATCCCGAGTCCCGAATTCTGATTCGAATTCGAACATAGGAGCATCCCCGTTGATCGTCGGAGTAGTCGCAGCCCCCCGGGCCGTCCTGCCCTCCCCTGGGGGGGGTCGGCCGCCCCCCTGGCCGTCGGCCAGCCCTCCCGAGACGGCGCCTTCACAGATGGGGGTCCGCCCGACCCCCAGCTTCCGCCTCCAGGCCCTCCCCCCGCCTGGGGGGCCGCCGCCGCCTGCCAGAGGGGGCCTTCCGCCCCCTTCCTTCCACCCAGGTCTCCTCCTCCCCTCCGTGAGAGGGTCCGGCGGTCGGGGAGGAGGGGTGAGGAGAACCCTAGGGTTTGCCAGCGCGTGTTCGCCTTCTCCAGTCGCCATTCAAGTATATATATATATATATATATATATATATATATATATATATATATATATTTGGAAAAAGGGTAAATTTTATTCCAAAATCAACTCATATAATCATACAATCACCAATAGTCTCACACCCATTTAGGGTGCCATAGCAGTTACATCAAATTCTATATTACGTAGAATGCCTATAGGAGGGGTGGTTAGCCCCTTGAAAATGCGTCGGTTCCATTCCCTCTAGACATGAGACGGAGGCCGCAAGTCGTAATCTGGCGGACTTGAACCATATCTCGGGATCTTGTGCTAATTGTGGTCGGACATGATAGCTATTGAACCTACACCACTCGGACATACTTGGTTATCTTAGCTGCATTTGATGGAAAGAACACTTGTTTTTCCTCTTGACCAAGATAAAGTAACCTATCCCAATGTTTCTTTTCTTTACCTCTAGGTGGAAAGTGGCAACATTATGTTCTCATATGACTATTTTCAAGTTTGAAGTTTGTTCATTTCAAAGGAAATAATTTGATATAAAATGGGACCTACCAATTATCTGAGGTTCATATAGTTAAGACCAAACTTGAGTCAATCTATAGATGGACTGAGAAAAGAATTGAGGTTGTTATGCAGGTAGGGATGGATACCATCAGCAAGTCTGGGAAGTTAAGGATATTTTGTTGGGTATAGCTCTTAGAAAGTTCCAAGGGGAACACCTAGTTTCTTATTTCTCTCTGTCAGCCTACGAAGGGCATGGAGATCTTAAATTGCAGGATATTTGGACATGACAATTATAATCTTATTTGTGAAAACACCGAAGCACTAGTACATGTACAACATGGTATGCTATAAATAAATACGCCCCAGAATTGTTAGATCACACCAGAAAATGATAGATTCACCTAAAACGTTCAAATATCATGATAACCTACTCGACTCAGCGACCCATTTGATTCCGTTCTGGCACAATGGCAGCTCAATAAGTGCTAAAATGTACGAATCTGAAGTATGAAGGTTATATGTATAGAAGTCAATGAACCTTATATATATTGGTAATGAGTTAGTCTTCTTCATCCAATTCCCACATAGCCTATTATATCTCATTTCGATCACTATTTTAATGGCTAATTATCAGAAGTTCTAACCTCTCAATTAGAAGCAAGAAACCTCCTACCTCAGATTGAGCTATTCATACCAATAGTGTCTGTAAATGTAACAAATGTGTAGTGTCACCGAAGTCTCTTCATGTTAGTAATATATAACATTTTTTAGTAAGTGTTTGACACCTTTACAAAGGAAGGGATCATTGTCTTTGATCCATAAGTTCGACTGGACAGGTTCCAAATGGGAAGTGCTTGTGCTACACGGACTATGAGCTAACAAAATCTTTGATCTCAAAACTAGTAGATTGATTTGCAACTTCCATGACAGCAACATCTTGAGAATAAATGTGGAAATACACATACTAAGTTGATTATCTTTTGAAATTGGTAGATATAAGAGTTATTGTATATTTCTTACAAACTTGTACTGCATATAGGCCTTGTTTGCTAACTATCAGTTATTATTAATTTATTGTAAATATTTTAGTCATATCTCAAGGTTATCTTCAGACGAAAGGAAAGAAATGAGTCTGCCTCAGAGAAATCACAAAAGTCAACAGTGAGTTGAATATGAAATTTCTTTGTTTGGATGGACAGAAAGTACCAAAGGGTGATACTTTTATTACTTATGAACGTCCAGTCATGCGAAGATGGTGTCATGTGAATGTTGTTCATGGTTAATTAGGAATAAGCATTTACACTAATGGGGGCAGCAAGATTGACTATTTTCTGTTTGTCTTTGGGATAATAGTAGATTGTCAAGCCAAGATTGAGGAGAATGTTGTTCATACAACTAAAGCAGAAAATCATGCATCATGGTTTGGACGTTTGCAACAGACCGATTGGTTCAGGTTACTAGTTATAGGTCAATCACGGAGTTAATAGGACTACGGACCATCTTAACTATATTTGATGAGGGCAGTAATGAAACGGAGAATGTCAGATTTAATTGATCTGGATGGAGAAAGTGTTCCTCTAGCTGAACTCAAATAATTGATAGTCTTTGTTGGTAGTGGGTCTAAACATTGTGTATCACCAAAGCTGAAAAATATTATGACCTGCCTTTTGAGCATAGAAGCACTTATGTTAATATATTAGCTATCAGTTTGGAAGTATATTAACATCTTCTCTCAATATTAGTCTTATTGTTGCATGGATACGCCAAAATGGTATCTGTGCCCGTGTCCAGTATGTACTGGATGCGATTATTGTGGATTCGTCTCTCAGACATGACCATATATGATGGGTTCGGTAATGACTTAGGCCAAACTCAACCCAATAACTTTAGATTTCCTATTCTCTTCGAGAATAGGAGAGAAGAAAAACAAAAAAAAACTAGCACAAAGTGTTAAAAGTCCCGCCACTTGCACCAAGCTCTAGAGCACTTGAAGTTCTCTATTCACTTGGTATTCTTGATGAGGATGCCAAGCTCACATCACCCACTGGTTTTCAAGTTGCTGAGATTCCACTGGTATGCATTTTCCTGAATTCTCTACTTAAATTAAGTGCTTTCCATATTTTCGATGTAAATGTAACTCATGCGTTACAAATCAATTTATATTCGTTATATTGTGTTGTAGGAATACTCAAAATTGAAAAGGTGACATTGTCCTATGATATTCTACAAAATAATTTGCCGTTGACAAATGAATGTTAATAAAGATAGTCACTAACGAGTACCAAAATAACCTCAGCTGCGATTTGTTACTCTGGGTTGACTATCCCTTATATTAATCAGTCATTTGCACAATGTAAAGGTAATGGGCTTTTATCAGTATTAGACTACTTGATATATTGTTTCTAGCACAGTCTGTGCTTCTTCTTTCCAATGTGGTACATTTTTCTATCTGGCAATTTGATTTCAAGGTTTGGTAGTGAGCCTGTCTTGTCCCTACTTTTCTTGCCTAGGATTTGAATATCCCACTTAGGTTTGATGTCAGGTTAATTGTTCATCAATGGAGCTGCTCAATTGACTAATTGTTCTATGACTCTTCTCAGTTTAATGTTGTAACTTTAGCTAGCGCATTTTGTGGGGAGTATATCGATTATGAATAAGCTACTAGGACGAGATTTAGACTAAAGTAAACCTGTATTGAGGCTTCAGAAGAACAAATGATGACAATTAGTTTAATTGAGCAGATGGTTGGAGCTACATTGAGATTCTGAGAAAACAGATACATTAGAAAGAACAGTAAAAAGGAATTGGGACAATTGCTCTGCTATATTTTTTCTTCTTGAATATGAGAGTAGATTATGCCCTGGTACAAGAAGATCAGATTAGATGGCTGCAACCAGCACAGAACATTGCCATATGTCTGTGAAATGAGTCCTAATAGGAGGATATCAATGGTCACTCTCAGTATTTTCAGAGTTGTTCTTTGATAGAGCTGAATGGAAGAAAGGATTCTTGTAGCTGACCAAATTTTTTTGGCTAACCGGATTTGTATACGTTACTTACGTCCAGACAACGCGACCTACGAATACTCCGGTATCCGCACTCGCGATTGTTGCCTGTAGTTCAAGGATAGGAATAAGGATAGATAATTATATGTGAATAAAACAATCTCAACAACGGAACACGCACCAACTATTGAGATAAGTCTGATTACACTCTACACCACCTATGTACAACCCCCAAACAAAACACAAATACATAAGTACATTAGTGACTATTACAAAATGAACTGAGACACAACAAAAGTGAAAATCTTCAGCTCCACCTTCGGCCTACTCCTGCTCGCTTTCCTAGCTGTGCAACGATAGCTTCTCTTTCGTAGATTGCAGCTGGAGCTGAAGATTTCCACTTTTGTTGTCTTAGTTCATTTTGTAGTAATCACTAATGTACATATGTATTTGTGGTTTGGTTTAGGGGTTGTACGTGGGTAGACTATAATAGGACTTATTTCAATAGAAGTTAGTATGTGTTCCGTTGTTGAGATTGTTGTAATAGCATAGAATTGTCTATCCTTATTCCTATCCTAGAAGTACAAGCGACAATCCCTAGTATGGATGCCAGAGTATCCGTAGGTCGAGTAGCTTGGGTACATGTAACATATCTGACTCGCCTTATTCTGGGAGTGAGGCATAACATGTTGTTTTTAGCGATGGCCCATGCATGTCTAGAATAAGAACCCTATGATAGGGATTTTAGAACCTCATCCACTTGTTAAGTTATTCTAAGAGTTTGCCTTTAGTAGCTTTTATCAGTAGTGTTATATTCTATAGATTGGTTACTATAATAGTTTCCTACAGTGGTTATAAGAACTTTTTCCCCCCTTGTGTGAAAGTTTAATCTAGAACCTTTGAGGTTAAGATGAATAATCACGAGACTTGCAAGGAGTGTTGTAGTGATTAACACATTCTCATACTGACTGTCGGACATTATCCCTGATAAAGAGGCTAATTCAGGTTCTTAGGATTTTTATAAAAAAATATAGACTTAGCACCATTAAGAAATCTCTGCGTGAGAAATGAGATTGTCAGAGAGTGACCTTATAAATGGGGTGTAGTATCTAGGAATGGTTTTGTATTGTATATAGTTTCGTGCTATGTGAATATTTGTATATATGTATGCGTTTGAACTTTTTGTCTGTTGCAGTCACATTTTGTTGTACACAAGATGGGTATAACTGCGTAAATATCTAGGTGGTTTTGTTTTGATATAATTTTATGCTATGCGAATATTTGCAGATATGTATGCATTTGAACTTTTTGCCGGTTGCATTCTCATTAACATGTTTTTTGATACTACAGATAGTATATGATTAATAAACATATTACATGTATTACAAAGGGAATTACCAAGGGCATCACAAAAAGTGATAGGGGCTATCACATGATAGGGGGCATCACCCTTGAGTTGTAAAAGTGTTAGGGGACATCCATAATTTGTTAGGGGATATCACACACCTCACACACCCATCTCCTATTCTTTCTTCCGCTTCCTCCTACACAAATTTGTCTTCCTCCCTCTCTTCCTCTTACAATCTCTTCCTCTTACAACCCTAATCTTCCTCTTCTTCTTCCTCTCTTCGTTTCATTGTATATTTTCTAGGTTTTTCCAAATAAATTGAACACAACAATATTTAGTTTTTTTTCTTTCTTTCTTTCTTCCTTTTAGATTTCATTTAATGTATGTTGGGAAGTTTTTTTTTTCTTTTGAACACATTATTGATGATTTTGAACACCATTTGCTTTAGAAACAGGCACAGTCGGGTTGGGGATGACAAAGGACTGCCAGCAGTCCTAAGACACAGTTTTCTGTCTTAGGGCTGTCAGGATTCTGGCAGAAAACTGTGATAGCCCCCTAACATTTTTCAAGAGTATTTTGGGTATAAAAAATGAAAACTTTTAAAAAGTTGTGATAGCCCCTATCACTTTGTTCGCTGCCCTTAGTAATTTTCATTACAAGCAGGTACTGGATTCCTCTTCCTCTCGTCTTCTTCCTTCTTGAATGGAATCTTTTCCATTTCCTCTCTCTGTGTTCACAACACACCCACACTCCCACCCCGAACATGTGTGGCAATAACAACAAGGACAACGGCCGCATCAGTGTGCAGCACCGTCCTCCCGTGTCCTGCAGCGTCGATGGAAATTCTGCCGCACCACCCAACTATTACTCTACAGATTCTATGTTCATTTTTATACAACAAAAAAGCCTAAAAGTTGCAGCATTTTTCTTTAGTATGTTCCCGAATCTCTTCGTCATACAGGTAGAACTCTCCAGGTAACTTGGTGGCTATATATTTGCTTTGTCTTCATCATTCTATCCCAAGGAAGCTTTCAAAGAAGGTACCCCGAAGTAGACTCGACTATATAACCCACTGAACTAGAATTTTATGAACCATGCATTTTCTGAAATATTTAGTTGCAAAGCGTATATTAAGTTTCAAGTTGGAGATAACCTCTATCAGTTGATCAAATTAACACAACTTTCATCTGTAGGAAACATATAGCATTCACCATGTGAGTTCTTGAATATTAACTTTGAGCTTCAGAATAAGAACATGCACATTGGGGAATATTTTAGTGCATCAGTAATATGCAGCACATAGAAACTTCCACAGGGATAGTCTTTGGTGAGTCCATGAAAGCCTACATTTATTAGGTTCACATTCACTCTTAAACTAGAGTTTTTTTTTTTTGCACATTCTACCTTTTGGCGGTGGATTTTGTTAAGTTTTCGGCTAATACACTACTTTTATTGACTATGCCAATTTGTATTTGGTATGTAGATCGAAGATCATTTTTCCTTCTCTCCCTTATCAGCATCTCACTACCCTTGGGAACTTCTGAAAACATTTTCTACCATTTCATATGGTAGTAGAAGCTACAAGAACAAGTGGTGTAACTCATGATTCTTGCTTCTTTGCAGATATGACCCGGTTGATGATGGAATTGGGTTCTAAGTTCATATGTTATTACTAAATTGATCGATAATGTTTGATAGAAGAACAACTATTTTCTTATTTCTTGTTATCAGTCAACTTTATGAAGTTCCTTGAGGTCTTAACAGATGGTTTTATGTATGAAGACATCTGTTATTGCTCCCTTGTTTTGCCTTCATTTACCAACTTGTGCGAACCCAGTATCCTTGCCCTTGTGGAACTAATAATATGTAAAACCCCTAAATTTCTACTATTTTTTTTTATTTATCGATTTTTGGTACTGATTAAAAAATTTTTATTGTACGTCGTGTAGTCGTATTGTACGTCGTGCACGAAAATTTTATTTTTTGTTTTGCTCGACGAGTACGAATATGTGCGAGCGTACATATTTTAGAAAAGCATTTTCTATTTTATTGTACACTTTCAAAATATTATATATAATTATTATTCTTGTTATAAAAGCCTTTTTTGTTTTTTTTAAGAGTTATTAATCAAATAATATTTTATTGTGTACTAGGAAAAGTATGCATTATTTATGCTTACATATAATTTCATAAATATTTATTTGAGTTATTTCTAAATAATAATATAATTTTCGAAATTAATATTAATAGTATTTTAGAAAATATATTTTAAAATTATTGGGACATTTAAATCTTGATTTAAAATTTTGGATTTATTTAAATAGTTAAATATTTGAAATTGATTTATCTCATGGATTTTATACTAGAAATTAATTTGATTAAATTGGATACTTGATTTGAAATTGATTTGCAATTGAAATTGGATTTGATTTGGGTTTAAATTTCTTGAATTGATTTAAATTATTTGATTGAATATTCTAATTGGGTTTAAACCAAATCCTAAACCCTATCCAACTGGGAATTCCCACATCCTATAAATAGCAGGTACTCCTCCATAATTCTCTCCACAACCAAAATTTTCCACAAAAATTGGTGCATCGTGTCTGTGCCTCCCCACATCCACTATATGTAATTCTAGTACATATACATAATTTCGACCCCGTGTCCGACAACCCCGGACACCCAACCTTGTCGTGTCGGACACCCCCGACACGACGCATCCCAAATTCCTAACCCAAACCCGACATCTTCGTCACCACCACCACAGATCTCCGGCCAAACTCCCCGACCGCTGCCACACCCAAACGGCCATCATCACCACATTCACCGCCACCCTCAGCAACACCAGCCACCACCTGCCTCCGTCCCACATCCGACTCCGACCACCACCGCACCGAAATCCACCATAACCACCACTGCTACTGCCATCACCCCGACTCCCCATCTCTGTCGTGCCGCGATGACCGCACAACCACCCGCACCATCCCGTCGTCACCGCCCCGGCCATCTTCGGCCAGCGGGCGCCCCCAAACCCAAACACCGGTAACAACGACAAGAGAAAAGAAAGTAGAAGAAGAGGAAAACCAGACCCAAACCCTAACCTGCGCTGCGCCGTGCCTCCCCGCGGAGCTCGTCCTCTCCGCGTTGCGTCTCGAACCACGAGCGCCACCAACGCCGAGTCCAACGAGCCTCACTGTGGCCGGCCACGTCCAGCACCGCCCACCGCCAGTACCTTCTCCGGCGCACCATCGCGCGACTTCCCTCGATTTCGGTCGAGCACGCGCCCAACTCCGCCGCCCCACCTGGGCGGAGCGCCACCCCTGTGCGTCGAAGACCCCGCGAGCAGATCTCCGTTCGCCGACGCCAGGCGCCGACTCCGTCGCTCCCATCCGCTCCTCACTCCCCGCCAGATCCAACCACCGGCGAAGCCTCCGAGCCAGGCGCCTGACTCCGCCGCGCTCGGCGAGGCTTCCCAGCACTGCGCGCAGCTCCCCCTCCGCCGAGCGCTGCGCCGGACCACCTCGGCTCCGCCTCTCCTTTCTCCCTCCGCTGCCTCCACCAACGTCGGCTCCGCCTTCCGCGCCTGCCGCCCGACCGCCGGCCTCGGTGAGTAAACCCTCTGCTCTCCCCCTCTTCGTTCCTCCACTCTCGCTCTTCTCTCTCTCTCGGGATGATGGATTGGGGAAAAAGGTTTTGAGGTTAAAGGTTATTATTATTATTATTATTATTATTATTATTATTAGTATTATTAGTTTACTGGTGAATTATTATTATTAATAGTATTATTATGATGATTAATATTTCTATTATTATTATTATATCATTATTAATTCTATTATTAATATTATTAACATCATTATTATTATTATTATTATTATTATTATTATTATTACACTACTAGATTACAAGGTATTCTGTTATTGATAAGCAAATATATTTAGTATTGTTATTATTACTTCTGTTTTATAAATATATATAATAAATATTTTCTCAAAAACTTAACTTTTTACTAAAAATAGTTTGGCTACTTATGATTTTAAATATATTGTTACATTATGTCTAACTAAATTTAAACATAACTTTTGAGCAAAAACTATATTTAACAAACTGGGACTTTTATCCTTGGAATGATTTCTAGATTTTCAACATATTTTACAAAGGTTTACTTAGAAAACTTATTTTTAATAAACTTCGAGTTTAGCCCAAAATATTTTTTTTGCTTTTAAAGTATTTTCATAAAAACATATTTTGACTAATAAAAGATATTTTTCTAAAATTTTATATTAAAATATTTTCAAGTATTTACGTGAAAGTATTTCTAAAATTAGTATATCTATCTCCACAAATTTCCCCTCAATTATCCCCATCGCTCACGACTAATCGTATGTCCTATTTTCTCATGACTTCGAACCCCATACATACTCGCCTTGGCAATTGGACAGAGCAGAACTTGTTGGATCATTGTACCACACCAGACGACACACCAGGCAAGACACCTTGCCTTTACTGTTTAAATTTCTGCTCAATATCATGCATGTCTTAGTTGTTTCTTTTTTAAATTATATGTAAATACAAATTACTATATTTTTGGCTTAGAGTTAAGGGACTACCGTCAAATTTAGTGTGTCTCATTGACTTGTCACGATTATACACGAGTTGTGTGTGAGAGTTGTGAGTATCATGTAGTGGTCACTTGCGTGTTGGCTGATCACCCGTGCGCATGCGTAGGAATAACTGTCAATAGATGCATGATTAGAAGACTTGACAGTTATCTATTATAAACCCGTGTTGTAGAAACGACACGTGTTTGTGTCGTGGTTACGATGCACGTATAGTATCATTGGGGGGAGGGGACAGCTACTAGCGTAGGGGCTACTTTTTACACACATTTTGGGAGATAGTGTCTCGGATGAGCGCTACGTGTTACCCGGCCGATAGTGTCTCGGATGAGCGCTACTTGTTGGCCACTCTTTATTACATGCTTGAGACAGCCCCTGCGTAGAACGTTGTCCTCTAAATTAAAATCCACATAGAATGGTTAGGAACCTTTACTCATGCATACTTTTATGTTGAGCTTATTTATTCAGTTTATCGGCATGATGTTATGTGTCTTGTTACGCCCTCTAAGGACCTGGTTTTTCCCCAGGTGTGTTTCGTGATTCTTGCAGGTGCTCTAGCTAAGGCCATTCCTTCCATCGTGATGACTGCTTTTGGACTTGTCATTGCTTCGCTCGACCAATCACTTTCTTTGTATATTTCTTCTCTATTTAAATTAGTTGGTAGTGGACTTTGTCTCCGCCCAACGATTGTTTCATAAATATTCAAGTTGATTTCTATTTTATATTCCTTTCATTGTGGATGAGATTTAGTTGTCTTGGATTACTACATTTACAGCTTATGTATACATACGAGGTCCATGTATTTCGTATGTATACAGCTGGCATGTCTACGTACTTGGTCCTACGTATTTTGGGACTGGGGCGTTACATGTTTTTGTGGTGGCCCATGCAGGTCAAGTTTGTCACTTCGGTTATGAAATTGTACCGATGTGGGCCTGCAATATAGGATTAGTGTCTAGAATCTCATCCACTTACTTAACATCCTTTCTTGACTTCCAATTTCGAACTCTCGTTCGACCTCCTTGAATTGCATCTTGCTTGACTCCTTCTACCGCAAATTTCTTAGTTTTGTATTTAGTAAGATGACTACACTAGTATATGCCCATAGGTTAAACACATGGCTAGAGATTGCATTGACAATTAATATCCATTGAGGTTATATTTGAGTATAAAGACATTTATTTTTCCTAGAGATATGATCATAAAGATTAGTTAATTCCAAGTTGGGTAGTAGCATATTACCGCCATCAAAGGATAGTTGAAATTTTACTTTAAATTTACAAGGTGGTATACACAAGAGGATAGCTAGATCGAGAAAGCAAATTTTTTATGAATTTTGATATTGTGAATTAGTTATGATTTATTAGGGATATGAAATCAATTTAAGAAATATCTGAGTTTTTATATTGTGACACTTGATTTACGGTAAACTTTAAGTTTGGATATCTCGAGATTATTTAAAAAGTTTAAATTATGATTTTGTAGATGACTAGAGAGACGAAAGTTTAGAAGGGAGAGAACTTGAGGTTTTAAATTTGCGCGTACGATTTATGAGTTTATTAAATTTTGAAATTTAAATTTTTTGGAAGATATCAACTTTGAAGGAAAATTTCAATTTCAATTTTTGTCCTATGATCTATGATTTATAGAGTTATTTAAATTTCGAGTTTAAGGCCTTTTTATTATGGATAGTTAAATTTTGGTAAAAAGCATGTTTATTTTGCTATATACAAGGACTATTTCAAGATTGATTAGAGATTTCAATTAAATTGACAGTCTAATATAATCGGTAATGGTGGCAGAGTATCTTGAAAATTTTATTGAGAACTTCGAGGAACTTGAAATTTAGATTAGATCATATTGGTAGAGGACCAAGAAGCAAGGAAGGTCACCCTAGTGAGATAAAAGTATTGTACATTAGAGTGCCATGCCACCTATGATTATGATATTGCATACACACAAGTATAGTTAGTCATCGACCAAACCGATGAACATATCTTTTGACTTACTTGACCTTCCCTCAATTCTAGATCTTTTGTCATGACCATCTAATCATTTGAAACTTGAGAAATGATTATATTGTTCCTTGATCATACTCCATCTACGTGGCTATCATATCTTTAGAAATTGGATTTCTAATTTATTTTACATTGATTTGTTAGAATCTAAGTTATCTTTATTTCATGCTTTAGCTCGATCATTTATATGGTTCGTTAATCATTATCTCATGAACTCCCACTTTCTATTTTAATTTCTTTTGTGTCCTTTACCGTGACTTGGGTAATTGGAGCACAATACTAGACTTTTCCTTCCCACAAATTTCACAAACAAGACCTACACGAGCCCACCTTCATGTAGGTATATCATGTGCCACTAAAACACGTCTCCTTGTACTCTAATTTCATATTGCGACTCTCGGGTCAAAATGACTGGACTCAAATCCCTACCATGAAACCAATATACTTTAAACTATAGATGAGACTCGACCTCGACTCAATTCTTTCGAACCGATATATGATTTTGTTCTACTTAATTCCTTACATGCTTAGCCTTGCATTTTATCTTGAGTACTGTACCTATCACACCATTGGTTTAATTCTTGTAAGTGGAGTAGAATACCTCCCGACCTAACCAACCTTTTGTGGACCATATTGATAGGTTCACTTGGACCATAGAATTCAGAAAACCCTAACTTATCTAGTCAACCAAGCCGACTGCATAGGCCCAAATTTTGGGCAAAACTTAGATTTTATAAGATCTTGGACTAATTGATTTCTTTCATCATTATCCTTTACTTATTATTTAATTACCTATGATGCTAAAATAGCTTAGTTTTGCAAGCGTATTCCTTATCAAGCTTGATCATGACATATGTTTTATTGGGTCGCTCCCACTAACATATTGTCTAATCAGAACCGGTGCATGATGGTCTGATCAACCGAGTGCACTTTGGTTCGCCTTTATCTATCGTCCTACGTGGATGGGGACATAGCTAAACTTGCCCTCTAGAATCCCATCCACGACTGCCTTGACAATTCCTTTGAAATTATTCGATCGTCCTTGAATCACGTATTCGTATTCGATAACACCTCCTTCGAACTCTCTATTGTTTTCGCCTTCACCCATTTATTTTTGAATAACGAAGGCGGTATACTGGAACTTCCTCTAGCCATCCTATCAAATACGACCATATCGTATTATTTTCCTATGATCTAGATCGCAATTTCCTACGACATGATTTTGTTATTGATTGTTCATCACCAATACCCCCTTATGTCTTCACACCCCCTACAAATTCTTAATTTCGAGGACGAAATTCTTTTAAGTTGGGTAGGATGTAAAACCCCTAAATTTCTACTATTTTTTTTATTTATCGATTTTTGGTACTGATTAAAAAAATTTTGTATTGTACGTCGTGTAGTCGTATTGTACGTCGTGCACGAAAATTTTATTTTTTGTTTTGCTCGACGAGTACGAATATGTGCGAGCGTACATATTTTAGAAAAGCATTTTCTATTTTATTGTACACTTTCAAAATATTATATATAATTATTATTCTTGTTATAAAAGCCTTTTTTGTTTTTTTTAAGAGTTATTAATCAAATAATATTTTATTGTGTACTAGGAAAAGTATGCATTATTTATGCTTACATATATATTCATAAATATTATTTGAGTTATTTCTAAATAATAATATAATTTTCGAAATTAATATTAATAGTATTTTAGAAAATATATTTTAAAATTATTGGGACATTTAAATCTTGATTTAAAATTTGGATTTATTTAAATAGTTAAATATTTGAAATTGATTTATCTCATGGATTTTATACTAGAAATTTAATTTGATTAAATTGGATACTTGATTTGAAATTGATTTGCAATTGAAATTGGATTTGATTTGGGTTTAAATTTCTTGAATTGATTTAAATTATTTGATTGAATATTCTAATTGGGTTTAAACCAAATCCTAAACCCTATCCAACTGGGAATTCCCACATCCTATAAATAGGCAGGTACTCCTCCATAATTCTCTCCACAACCAAAATTTTCCACAAAAATTGGTGCATCGTGTCTGTGCCTCCCCACATCCACTATATGTAATTCTAGTACATATACATAATTTCGACCCCGTGTCCGACAACCCCGGACACCCAACCTTGTCGTGTCGGACACCCCCGACACGACGCATCCCAAATTCCTAACCCAAACCCGACATCTTCGTCACCACCACCACAGATCTCCGGCCAAACTCCCCGACCGCTGCCACACCCAAACGGCCATCATCACCACATTCACCGCCACCCTCAGCAACACCAGCCACCACCTGCCTCCGTCTTCCCGACATCCGACTCCGACCACCACCGCACCGAAATCCACCATAACCACCACTGCTACTGCCATCACCCCGACTCCCCATCTCTGCCGTGCCGCGATGACCGCACAACCACCCGCACCATCCCGTCGTCACCGCCCCGGCCATCTCCGGCCAGCGGGAGCCCCCAAACCCAAACACCGGTAACAACGACAAGAGAAAAGAAAGTAGAAGAAGAGGAAAACCAGACCCAAACCCTAACCTGCGCTGCGCCGTGCCTCCCCGCCGGAGCTCGTCCTCTCCGCGTTGCGTCTCGAACCACGAGCGCCACCAACGCCGAGTCCAACGAGCCTCACTGTGGCCAGCCACGTCCAGCGCCGCGCCACCGCCAGTACCTTCTCCGGTGCACCATCGCGCGACTTCCCTCGATTTCGGTCGAGCACGCGCCCAACTCCGCCGCCCCACCTGGGCGGAGCGCCACCCCTGTGCGTCGAAGACCCCGCGAGCAGATCTCCGTTCGCCGACGCCAGGCGCCGACTCCGTCGCTCCCATCCGCTCCTCACTCCCCGCCAGATCCAACCACCGGTGAAGCCTCCGAGCCAGGCGCCTGACTCCGCCGCGCTCGGCGAGGCTTCCCAGCACTGCGCGCAGCTCCCCCTCCGCCGAGCACTGCGCCGGACCACCTCGGCTCCGCCTCTCCTTCTCCCTCCGCTGCCTCCACCAACGTCGGCTCCGCCTTCCGCCGCCTGCCGCCCGACCGCCGGCCTCGGTGAGTAAACCCTCTGCTCTCCCCCTCTTCGTTCCTCCACTCTCGCTCTTCTCTCTCTCTCGGGATGATGGATTAGGGAAAAAGGTTTTGAGGTTAAAGGTTATTATTATATTATTATTATTAGTATTATTATTAGTTTTACTGGTGAATTATTATTATTAATAGTATTATTATTAATGATGATTAATATTTCTATTATTATTATTATTATCATTATTAATTCTATTATTAATATTATTAACATCATTATTATTATTATTATTATTATTATTATTATTATTATTTATCACTAATACTAGATTACAAGGTATTCTGTTATTGATAAGCAAATATATTATTAGTATTGTTATTATTACTTCTGTTTTATAAATATATATATATAAATATTTTCTCAAAAACTTAACTTTTTACTAAAAATAGTTTGGCTACTTATGATTTTAAATATATTGTTACATTATGTCTAACTAAATTTAAACATAACTTTTGAGCAAAAACTATATTTAACAAACTGGGACTTTTATCCTTGGAATGATTTCTAGATTTTCAACATATTTTACAAAGGTTTACTTAGAAAACTTATTTTTAATAAACTTCGAGTTTAGCCCAAAATATTTTTTTTTGCTTTTAAAGTATTTTCATAAAAACATATTTTGACTAATAAAAAGATATTTTTCTAAAATTTTATATATAAATATTTTCAAGTATTTACGTGAAAGTATTTTCTAAAATTAGTATATGTATCTATCTCCACAAATTTCCCCTCAATTATCCCCATCGCTCACGACTAATCGTATGTCCTATTTTCTCATGACTTCGAACCCCATACATACTCGCCTTGGCAATTGGACAGAGCAGAACTTGTTGGATCATTGTACCACACCAGACGACACACCAGGCAAGACACCTTGCCTTTACTGTTTAAATTTTCTGCTCAATATCATGCATGTTTTAGTTGTTTCTTTTTTCAATTATATGTAAATACAAATTACTATATTTTTGGCTTAGAGTTAAGGGACTACCGTCAAATTTAGTGTGTCTCATTGACTTGTCACGATTATACACGAGTTGTGTGTGAGAGTTGTGAGTATCATGTAGTGGTCACTTGCGTGTTGGCTGATCACCCGTGCGCATGCGTAGGAATAACTGTCAATAGATGCATGATTAGAAGACTTGACAGTTATCTATTATAAACTCGTGTTGTAGAAACGACACGTGTTGGTGTGTCGTGGTTACGATGCACGTATAGTATCATTGGGGGGAGGGGACAGCTACTAGCGTAGGGGCTACTTTTTACACACATTTTGGGAGATAGTGTCTCGGATGAGCGCTACGTGTTACCCCGGCCGATAGTGTCTCGGATGAGCGCTACTTGTTGGCCACTCTTTATTACATGCTTGAGACAGCCCCTGCGTAGAACGTTGTCCTCTAAATTGAAATCCACATAGAATGGTTAGGAACCTTTACTCATGCATACTTTTATGTTGAGCTTATTTATTCAGTTTATCGGCATGATGTTATGTGTCTTGTTACGTCCCTCTGAGGACCTGGTTTTTCCCCAGGTGTGTGTCTTCGTGATTTCTTGCAAGGTGCTCTAGCTAAGGCCATTCCTTCCATCGTGATGACTGCTTTTGGACTTGTCATTGCTTCGCTCGACCAATCACTTTCTTTGTATATTTCTTCTCTATTTAAATTAGTTGGTAGTGGACTTTGTCTCCGCCCAACGATTGTTTCATAAATATTCAAGTTGATTTCTATTTTATTATTCCTTTCATTGTGGATGAGATTTAGTTGTCTTGGATTACTACATTTACAGCTTATGTATACATACGAGGTCCATGTATTTCGTATGTATACAGCTGGCATGTCTACGTACTTGGTCCTACGTATTTTGGGACTGGGGCGTTACATAATACTAGAGGCATTTTTGGCAGACTTGTCTTTCCACTAAACATACCACATGTTTCATTTTTGGAGAGGACTTGTGATCTCGTTCATAGTTTCTGCTTTTTAAGGGCCCAGTAATTAGTTTCATTCTTTTGAGTTATTCCTTCTGTCTGGCAATATCATGTGTGCATTATTGGTACAATTTTGAATAAATGCAGTATGATGTGAAGTTATGATTTTGGTATATTGTTTCCTGTGTATGTTGTTTTCTTGTTGTTTGATCCTATTGACATGTGTGTCATTTTGTGGATATGCCGTGACAATCTCTGTAAATTGATTTATTAGGAACCAATGATTGCAAAGATGATCCTTTCGGCAGATGCTTTTGGATGTTCCGAGGAGATTATAACTGTAGCAGCAGTTCTCTCTGTTCAGGTGAAACATCTTTCAGTCATACAATAAGTAGCTAAGAGTATAAAAACTTATATAGATTTTGCTAGCGTGTAATTGATTTATGTTATATTTTTGGCAGTGTATATGGGTTAACATTAGGGGAACACAGAAAGAACTTGATGAAGTGAAGTTGTGGTTTGCTGCTGCTGAGGTTACAAATGTTCACTAGTATACATTCATAGCAATTTCACGTAATATGGTTCATTCATTATTTATTTACTTTGTTCATCTACTTGATAGCATGCTCATAGCTCAAGAAAAATCTTGGAACATGTTCTATTATGAAATTATCTTCCATTTATTTCCATTCTTAATAGTTGCAGATGTTAATCTGTACTAGACCATTTCTTATTTTTGTTTATTCACATCAATTCAGTGTATTTAGCAATTATTTCTTATGGAAATACACGATAACTATGTACATGATGATTTACAATATTGATTAGGTGTGTAGGCTATAAGCTGCACACTAGGATAAGTCTCAATAGCTGCACATCTCTTACCAGACAGGTACGACAGGTACGTTATGGGGCCATAAGCAACTGTTTCTGCTTGATTAGATGCCAATTGCATTTGAAAATGACATAGGAAAAGGACTTGATAAAGATGGAACTCTCTCAACACTTATGTTGGTTACCAGGGTCATAAATCCAGTACACCATGGATCTATAAGAATTGGCATATTTTGTACAAGTTATATTGCATTTTACTCGCAAGCCTCTTCATCCAGATGTTTCTGACCATCTGTCGTGCACTCTGGCTATTTTGTTTCTGACCATCTGTCATGCACTCTGGCTTCGTGATTTCTCCATTATCCCTAGTGTATTTCTAGAAGATCTACATTGGGAATAATTGGGATACTTTTCTGGAGTGGTTTGAGTACTCTATAAGAGGAGATGAACCTTCTATATTACAAGTCTATGCAATATGAGTATATACATATACATACACTCAAAACAACTCCAAGACTCCCCACTGAAGCTAGATCATGTGAAACATGACTAGATTATGACTTGAAATACATTAGTAGAGCTAAACAACAACAACAATAATAACATAAGCATCCAAATAATCACGAGTAGAAACAACACTATCAACAAACAATACTATCACCATACAATCACAATAGTAAAGGTCCACACGCAGCCCAAGAGAGAACAATTATGGATGTCCATGCACGCTCGACGAAGTAAGAGTCAAACACAAGATTACATAAACTTTCCATGTGAGTGTGAACTATGTACCGGTTCACACGTAATGATATATGGTATGCCGGTGAACCGGTACGTGGTTTCCATATTCCAGTGACCTAAACTGGTGTCATATGATATGACCTTACTTGGTTTTAGAGATCGTTGACATCGTCTCCAGCTTTGTATCGATCGTCTTTGATTCGTTTTTTCTGTATCTTTCGAAAAAAATTTATTATAAGAAGTTTGCAAATAATGAACTTATTTGGTTATTTTTTATTATATAATAAAATATATTGCATAAGTGCTCCTAAAATTGTTTTGCGTCTTGGTCCAACATACCGTGTTTTGGGTCATCGTATTACGTTACGGATAAGCATTCAATAAAAGTCAATCCTAACGTATCGTGTACCGCAACACCTAGCATACCACGTACCTGTTCTCGTTCTGCTTACTTGAGCATTTTGCGTTATAAGTAACCTTGGTCGAGGATGATGGACGATGGAGTAACAGTCGAGTGATCGACAATATACATGGATGTGCAATAAAGTAAAATGCGAGTGGTTGACTTATAAGGAAGCACGGTGAAGTAAAATCTAAGTGGTCGACGCATGAGGGCAGATGACAAAGCCAGAGTCCAATAGTCGACACATGGAGACAAACAAGGAAAGAGTCAATGGTTGATAGAAGTCGACAAGGAAAGAGTCAATGGTTGATAGAAGTCGAGTGGCTGGGTTCCGGATTTGGTGTCAAGAGAGTTGGAAGAAATGAGGAGGAAGGACAAAGAGACTAGGTTTTTGTTTAGGGGGTTGGTTGTATGTACTTGGGTTTGGTTGAGGAAGGAGATGAACAAGAGTGGATGGGTGAAGGCTAAGGTTGGTGAGAGGGTTATGGTCTAGATATTAGGGATACTTAGTTAGAGATACGGTTAGGATTTTAGTGAGAAATGAGGGATTAAGGATTCAGGTTTTTCTTGAATCTTGGGTTAGGGATTTCAGAGCGAAGACGATGGTGGCTAGAGGTAGATGATATGTTACATATATGATTTTCTCTAGAGATGGAGGCTAGTAAAAAGAGAGATACACAATGATTTTCATAAAAAATGGGAAGGCTAGGCTCTATTTATGGACAAAATTTATTCCGGTGGAGAATTAAGTCCAAGATGAACCATGCTCTATTACCATGTAGGCATATAGAAGAGCTACATTTGGAACAATACTTTCAGTGAGTGTTATATGTATATTATTGGCTAAATTTAGACTTGATACCCTCAACTATCTTCCTTTTTCAACTTAAACCCTAAACTATTTTTATCTACAAGTTGATAACCTAAATTTTATTTTTTCTAAACTACCCCCCACCCCTCTTCCCACACTCCTCTCTCCCTCTTCCCACCACCAGCAGACCACCCCCTCCTCCTCCTCCCGCGAGTGACAAAGCCAGAGTCCAATAGTCGACACATGGAGACGAACAAGGAAATAATCAATGGTTGATAGAAGTCGAGTGGCTGGGTTCCAGATTTAGTGTCAAGAGAGTTGGAAGAAATGAGGAGGAAGACAAAGAGACTAGGTTTTTGTTTGGGGGTGTTGGTTGTATGTACTTGGGTTTTGGTTGAGAAAGAAGATGAACAAGAGTGGATTGGTGAAGGCTAGGATTGTTGAGAGGGTTAGGGTCTAGATATTAGGGATACTTAGTTAGAGATAGGGTTAGGATTTTAGTGAGAAATGAGGGATTAAGGATTTAGGTTTTTCTTGGGTTAGGACTTTCAGAGCAAAGACGGTGGTGGCTAGAGGTAGATGATATGTTACATATATGGTATTCTCTGGAGATGGAGGCTAGTAAAAAGAGAGATACACAATGGTTTTCTGAAAGAGATGGCAAGGCTAGGCTTTATTTGTGGACAAAATTTATTCATGTGGAGAATTAAGTCCAAGATGAACCATGCTCTATTACCATGTAGAAGAGCTACATTTGGAACAATACTTTCAGAGAGTGTTATATGTATATTATAGGTTAAATTTCAACTTTATACCCTCAACTATCTTACTTTTTCGACTTAATACCCTAAACTATTTTTATCTACAACTTGATACCCTTTATTTTTCCTAAACTACCCCCACCCCTCTCCCACACTCCTCTCTCCCTCTTCCCACCACCAGCAAACCACCCCCTACCCCTCCTCCTTCCGTCGCCACACTGCTCCTCCCACCACCGTTGCTGCCGCCACCACGCTCTCCCCTCCCTTCCGCTGTCACCACCCCTCCCCCCCCCACCACCACAACCCCCCCCTTATGCCCCCTCCTCCCAACTCCCGTCGTTTACCACCTCCTCCTCCCGCCACTACCACAACCCCCCTCTTCCCTCCTCTAGCCGCTTACCCCCCTTCCGCCTCGCCCTCATGTGCACCGTCCCCCGAACCCGCCCGCGCCCCCTCCTCCCGCCTCTCACGCCGCCCCCGCCCCCCCGCCAGCACGCACCCACTGCTGCTGCTTCCTCTACTGCTGCCCCCTCCTGCGCCGCTCGTCCATGCCTGCACGCCTCGTCGAGGAAGGGGGGAGAGAATGGAGGGGTAGGGTATTTTTGGATTTTTCTTCTTCTTCATGATATGAAGTTGACAATATTAATAGTTGATGGTATCAAGTTGGCTATTTTGAAAGTTTAGGATATCAAGTTGTCAAATATGGATAGTTGAGGGTATATATATTATATATATATATATATATATATTATATAATATATATATATGTTAGTTACTGATTGTATTTCAAATTACATCCTCATTATCATAACATGATATTGACATCAAATTTTATATTGTGCATGATCCCTATCTGAGGCGTACTCATGCCTTCAAAAATGCGTATATTCCTCTCGTGCCGGATATGCGAGGCCGTCATTGCCAACCTGAGTTTAGCTGCCCTGAACCAATGGACACCCATGCTTCGTAGATTAGAAATCAACTCCATTTGATTAAATAAACCTTTGTGTACTGTGGTTGAGATATCCAACTTAATACTTTGGTCCCTCAAATAAACCATGTATGTTCACATGCAAAGAATAAAACTACTGCATAGAAACATCCTTGACCATATATGTGTACACTAAATCTAAATAATCTGTCAAGGGTCAAAAGTCGGCCTCTGATTATTTTGTATAAGTTGTATTGCATTTTACTCGCGAGCCCCTTCATCTAGATGAACTCCTGGTGAATGAGGTCTTGTCTGCTCATATACTGAAAGAAAGTCGAAGTACCAGCTGCTGTATCGGTCCATATCGACTTGTCCTCACTAATACTTGGATCAATAGGAATAAATATAATCTCTTCTGCTAGAAGCCTGCCCATTGGTTGGTCAGTTAAAAACCACTCATTATTGCGGATCCAACAATTCACCATTTCATTTCTTCCAACCATTTAAAGGACTACCAACCCACCCTATCCACCATGCTTTGGTGTTTCACCCAAGGGTCAAACACAATGTGTTTGGTTGCTATTTACAATTACTCAAGTGAGCATTAATTGGATTTGGTGTCTGTGCCAAAGAAGTTGCTTATAACTACTGAATAATTATTGTTGCTCAGTTGTACCCAGAAATTGTGGGACTTTTGATATCTGCCCTGCATCCATTTTGCCCTCAATGATCTACTCTCAATAAAATCCCAAGTGAGCTTGATCCCTGCTACATCTTGGAGTATTGCCAAGGGGCGCAATCCCACCCTTCTTTCTTCGGTCGACAGAGTTTTGTCCATGCTATCGTATGAATGCCCCCCTCCATACGAAATCAGTACAGTCTTTCCACTTTTTGGATAATAGCCATTGGAAACATAATAGTTTGTGCCAAAATTAACTCCATTTCTTCCAACTCTCTTGACACCAAATCTGGCCCACTGCCGGGGGCGTCAGGGTCCCAGGCGGTGGTGGCGCCGGCGGCGGTTTGGCTCGGGCAGACCCGAAAGGGAATCAGATGGCCAGCCCTTGCATGGGGGTGGTAGCGCAGGCGGCAAGGGCGCTGGTGGCACCGGCGGTAGCGACAAGGGCCCTGGCGGCACCAGCAGTGACGGTAAGGCGCAGGTGTGTCGGGAGTGGCCAGGCTAAGTCCACGTGGCCGGGAGCGGTGGAGCAGCGGTCAGGGCGGCGTGGCGGGCGGCAGGTCGACTAGAGGTGGCACGCCGGAAGTGGATCGACAAGGGGCGGTGGTGGCTTGGGGCGGGCTCTGGACGGGGTCGAAGGCACCGAGATGGCGATCGACGGATGACCCGGAGGAGGAGGCGTGATGGACAACGGTGATCAGAAGGTTAACAGAAAAGAGAATGTCGAAGCTCGTCGGCCAGGTGGGACTTCGGGAGGCGACTATCATAGGGGAGGTAACCATCGACACGTGCTACGGAACACATTAACGGTACAAGCCCAGGGGGCTAGGAGGACGGATGGGAGTTCTCGCCAAATACCTAACAATGTGTCCATACCACCAATACCTCAATAATGATGGTCGGCGGTGGATAAGGGCAAGCAGGTTGTTGGAGATCAACGTAAGGCTGGGTCCCAAAATCCTACGCGGATATGTTGAATAGAGGGTGAATAGCTTGCCTGCACAGATGTCTTATGTTCAACCGAAGATGATGTGCACAACACTGCGGACGATCCTGACGGAGGAAGATCTTGCTGAGACCGCGGACTACTGGCGCAACTCAGTCATCTTATACGTGCTTAGCTCAAGACCGTTTTACGGACAGATCCGTGCGTACGCGGCACGAGTTTGGAGACCGAGGGGCGGTATGGAGTTTTTCTTACGAAAAAATGGCTTCTATCTCGTGCGCTTCTGCCTGCAGGAGGACATGGAGCGGGTCCTCCAGGGAGGACCATGGACCTTTGATGGCAGACTTATTATCATGAAGGCATGGACGCCTGAGTCGACTTATGAGCGTGAAGTTCTCCTCACAGTTCCAATTTGGATCAGACTACCGAGTTTACCAGCTAACCATTGGAGCATCTCCATGTTGATGAAGATTGCCAGTGTCATAGGCAAACCAATTAAGGCCGATGAAGCTACGGCGTACATAACTCGTATGGGATATGCGCGGATCTTTTGTTGAAGTAGATGCGAGTGCTGACCTACCGCCTTTCGTTTAGTATGAGGTGCCTTCTGGTGGGGACTTCTGCCAGGTTGTGCAATATGAGTTTGTGCCACCAGTTTGCAGCCATTGCAAATGTTTTGGGCATCTCTCTAAAGGGTGTCCGGTAGGGGAGGTCGGGGATGTGGAAGGACATAGGGTGACTGATACCCCTGGCGATAGAGGACTACGTGTAGGTAGTGGGGTACTTTGTCCGCAGGAGGCGTCCACCTCTATGATGGAGGCGGTCCAACCAAGTGCAGGGGGCTGACACAACTCAGGCTAATCCTTTCTCTCAATGGGTGGACCGGTGATGCAACCTTGTGGAGAAATGACTGATGCCGGTGGCCACCAGGGCCCTGAGACGGGAACCGAGGGTGAAATAGAGATGGAAAGAGATGGCCATACCTTGAGAGAGCGGAGAGGGCGCTACTGCTGTATTCAATCCCGGACAGACTATTTTTTTTCAGTCCAGACATAACAAGTCTTTAGGCCGTCCGGGAGGGCATGGCAGAAAGAAGGTGACGGAAGATCGTACCCATCAGCCGGAGGAGAGCACAAGCAGGAAGCTCGGGTGGTACTATCTAGAGAGGATGGAGGACATGAGGCTATGGGAATTCTGACTACGGGCACCTCTGACCTGTGTGTAACTAACCCCAGATGGAAGGACCATTGTGACAATGGAGGGGATCCCAGCGGATTTAGCCCACCTCTTGAGATTTTCCCGAAAGGCGCAGCGGCCGAGGGTCAGATGATGGAGCACGCTATTTCCCCTAATGGCGGCTTTGGAGATGTTGGGAGGTCATCCCCTGGATATTAAATGTCTATCTTAGCTTGGAATGTCCGAGGGACGTGTGCGATAGGGAGATGGAAGGAGATCAGAGAGGTACTGAGACGAGAATTTGCTCCATTGTGGCGCTACTAGAGACTAAAATAAAGTCTCCTGGTTTGCTACAACAGAGGACCCAACATCAGTGGTGTCAGGTGCATAACTTGGAGGTAGGAGGGGTGGCGCGTATCTTGCTGAGTTGGAATAGTAAAAGCTGAGCTGGACATGTAATTCGTCTTGCTAGATCAGCTGTTTGCCGTGTCTTTCACTAATAAGGGGGGATGACTTTTATCTTGAGAGCGGTGTATGGCAACAATGATAGGAGGCTGCGGGAAGCTTTATGGAAGGAGATTCTCCAAATCAGGGTTGCAGCGGAGAACCAGTTACCATGTGCCGCTGCTGTTGATAGGAGACTTTAATGCCATACTTTTCAGTCACGAAAAAGTGAAAGGTCGGCGTGTCCCAGACGGAGTACTGCAAGATTTCCAAAATTGTCTTCTGCGATTTGGTTTGCAGGCGGTGGAGAGAACTGGTCACATATGGTATTGGCATAATAAGGCTACCCACAAACGTGTTGCTTGCCAACTTGATCGTGCTTTGGAGAATCGGGAGTGGTTTACTATGTTCCCGGATGTGGTTGCTGAGTGCCTCCCTGCCGGCACGAGTGATCATTCGCCAGTTCGCATCCATCTATCGACGGTTGTGTCCCAAAAGGCACGTCCTTTCAGGTACAACAACAAATGGAGCTGTATGCCAGGCTATGCGGAGGTTTTCCAGGTGGGTTGGGGCTATCCCGTTGAGGGAAATCCTCAATTCCGTATGGTTCAGAGGCTGAAGCGGGTGAATGCGGTCTTGAAACTCTGGGCGAAAGGTTCACGTCATACCCTTTTCTCGGACAAGGAGGACCAACTTCGGGAGGCACAGATTGCTTTGCAGGAGGACATTCCAATAGCGACCTGGTAGCGGCGAGCAGGACCTGTGTAAGTAAGTCGGGGTGCTACGTACACTTGAGGAGATCGAACTGGCTTAACGAGCCAAGTGCAGTTGGCTGCGGGATAGCGACAAGTGCTCTAAGTTCTTCTATGATATCATCCGGGCTCTTCAACATCATAATCATATCTCTAAGCTATATGGGATTGATGGCCAAGAGGTGGTTAATGCTACTGCACTACAGGAAGAAACAGTCAGGGACTATACTGAGCTTTACAATCAAACTACTTATCTGACTTTTCGGAGATTGTTTGCAACAGGCTGGTTACCCCTCGGGATAACTATGTACTTTCGACACTAGTGACTATGGAGGAGATTGAAGCTATTGTACGTCATGCGGACCCGAATAAATCCTGGCCCAGATGGTTTTGGGAGTCAGTTCTTTAAAGTCCATTGGGATATTCTGAAGGAGGAGGTGCTGGAGATCGTCCGAGTTTCGACAACGGCAAGCAGCTTAATGAGCTCAACCATATTTTTCTGACACTTACACCGAAGAAGGAAGGAGCGACGTCTCTTAGCAATTTTTGTCCCATCTTCTGCTGCAGTTTTATCTATAAAGTCATCACTCACTTGATGTGCAGACGTATGATGCAGATTATGCAGGGCCTGGTGTCCAGTAACCAAGCGGCTTTTGTGAAGGGGCGGTCTATTGCTGATAACAGTCTTCTTGCCCATGAGCCGGATCCGACTTCAACAAAACGGAAGGAGATAAAGTGTGTGTCAAGCTGGATCTGAGGAAGGCATATGACTCTGTCAATAGGGAGTTCGTGTGCCATATTATGCTTGCTATGAGTTTTGAACGTATTTGGGTAGATAGGGTCCAGGTCTGCATTTCCACTCCCTCTTTCTCTGTCCTGGTCAGGGGTCAGCCGTATGGCTTTTTCGGCAGTTCAAGAGGACTTCGGCAAGGGAATCCGCTATCGTCATACATCTTCACCTTGGTCATGAAGTTTTTCACATCACTCTTGGACGTGGCGGTTTATAGAGGCCAGATCACCCCACTGTGCAAACGGGTGCATCCTTAGGTATCCCATTTTATCTATGCTGATGACCTGCTGGTCTTTCTGGTTCCTTTGCGGCAGGGGATTATGGCTTTGAACGGGGTCATGGAACGGTTTGGCTCACTGACTGGTCTGCAGCTGAACAAGGACAAGAGTATGGCCTATTTCAACAAGCACTGTCAGCAGAAGGAAGAGCAGGCGCTACTTCTTAGGATCGAGAAGGGGAGTTACTGGTCAAATATTTGAGAATTCCGTTATCTATCAACTACGCTAGAGAGATCGAATGCCAAAATTTGGTTGACTACGCTCAGCGACGGCTGGAGAGGTGGCATGCCTAGAGCCTATCTTTTGGAGGGCATCGAGCTATCCGTCATCTATGCCATTGCTCGATTCTGGTTGCAGACTCTCATGTTGCCGTCTGCGACCATTAGCAAAATTGAAAGACTCTGTGCCAACTTTATATGGAGAGGAGGCTCTGTGCCAACTCTATTGGGTGGACGACTCTATGCAGACCTCGGGAGGAGGGAGGTGTCGGCCTACAGTCTTTGCGGATCCTGCGCGATACTGCGGGGGTACGACAAGCTTGGCGATTTCTCGCCTAGGACTCCTTATAGACGGTATGGATGAAGGGGAGGTATATAAAGGACCAGTCCTTTTAGGAGATCCGATCCAACAGCAACGATTCCGTTACTTGGAAGAAACTTCTCTCCCATCGGACTACTTTGAAGGGGCTTATCTCCAGATCAATTTCAAATGGAGAGACTACTGACCTGTGGTGGGATCCTTGGATCAACCATCTGATGGATACTGAGAGTACGGATGGGGACCGATGGGTGTGGACGGACACCGGTCAGCATATATTTCCCCAATCGATCGTGTACGCATCTATTTGGGAGGTTCACCCTCCCATGGAGCTGGCTCAGATGGTGTGGACCAAAGGGGTGGCCTCCAAAATACAATTTTGCTTGTACTAACTTTGTCTTGGGAAGTTGCTTACTCGGGACCGCCTAGTGAGATTTGGTGTGCAGATTCTGTCACCTCTGTGCGAGTTATGCAAGCAAGATCATGAATCTATGGAGCACTTATTCTTTAGATGTTCCTTCTCATCATTTGTTTGGCAACATCAATGTTCTCAACTCAGCTTACAGACTCATGGCGCTTGAAGCTGGCGAGAGGAGGTGGCAGATATCATAGCCGAAAGGAACCGGGGTTCCCAGTGGTACAAAACAGCAAGGATTCGGCTGGCGGTTGTGGTCTGACATATATGGAATGAAAGAAACAATAGAATTTTTGAGTTGGTGACTACGCCCACTATTGGGGTGATACACAATATAGATTTTGATATAAAAGTGATGGAGAACTTTAAGTCTCCACCATGATCTGCCTTGTAAACTCCTAAATTTTTTATATATAACAAGTAACTTTTTCCCAAAAAAATATTTTTCTATATATATTATATATATATATATATATATATATATATGGCAATTTCGAACACAAACCCGAGCGGACCCTCGAACGGACCTATATATATATATATATATATGACGATTTCGAACAGAAACCCGAGCGGACCTAGGGCATCAGCCCTGTTGATGTTGCCCCCTCCGCGGCCCCCGGACCCGCTCGCCGGGGGGGAGGGGACTGAAGCCAGGGAGGAAAGGGGGGTCGGACGGACCCCTCTAGGCGGCGGCGGCCCTCCAGGCGGGAGCGCTGGGAGAGACGACTGGGGGGTCGGGCGGACCCCCCAGGTGACGGCGGCGGCCCCCCCTGTCACGCCCCTCTCCCGTAGGAGCGATCGTCATCGCTAAGGCGTGATGCCGCACGAGCCTAGATTGCGCTCGTGCAAGGCGGGTTCCATAACGGCCGATTTCAGCGGTTACGACGGGGTCTTCGCACAGAAGTCCCATGCAGGGACATTGAATAATAGCACAGAAGCGTGGTGGGCCCATAACCCACAGGTCCCAGGATCGAAACCTGGCTCTGATGCCATTATGTCACGCCCCCCTCCCGTAGGAGCGATCGTCCTCGCTAAAGCGTGATGCCGCACGAGCCTAGATTGCGCTCGTGCAAGGGGTTCCATAACTGCCGATTTCAGCGGCTGCGACGGGGTCGTCGCACAGAAGTCCCATACAGAGACATTGAATAATAGCAGCGGAAATTAGAACAAAGCACAAGTTATTCAAATCGAGCTCTTTATTGATATTGAAACAAAGGTTACAATGGGGCGCAAGGCCAAGATTACAAGTCTCTCAAGCTCACTCAAGCTCACTCATCTCACATTATAAGTCACTCAGCTCTCTCTCATCTCTCAATACAGTCTTGAGCCAGCGGATGCTTTGGAAGGCAATTTTCATACATTATGTCCCGTATAAGTCTACTCCATGCGGCCGCACGCTTCGAATCGCCAAGGAACTCCGTGCCTCGACGCATCCAAGCGAGCTCCATGCCACGAGCTTCTACCTGTGCCTGCACATGTAAACTATGTGGGTGTCAGTACTCAACTGTACTGGTGGAAGGAGCCCCTCGTCCACCCATACAAACCAACACGTTTGATTTACTTTGTGCAACATAGTCCCTTCTTATCAATTGTCTTTCTAGTCTTGCCTTAGGATCAGTTTTAGGACCAATGCTTTGGCCTATTTTGTGTCTCTAGACCATCCCGTGCTTGCAACAACGTTAACCTATCAAGTCGTGTTTGCCTTACGGCCCAAAATCAGAGACGCAGCTACGCGACAGACTCTATTTCCGTGTGACCGTGCTACAAATCCTTACTGAGGTCGTGCCTCGCAACTCAGTAAGACTTAACCATGTCGCCGCCTCGTGGCCCTTGCTACTTTGATCACCAACTGACCCAATCAAGACTTGTGAATCTTAGTATCACTCGAACAACTTTGCCTTGCGGCGGTTTCCCGACTTAAACTCAAACAACTCAACCAACTTATGCAACTTATATGCCGACACTCAAGACTCGACACCACATCTCGTGCCGAAGCACGTCGCCTACGTTGCAGCCAAATCTTAGGCCCAACATTTTATGTTCCAACTGTACAAATACATTCAACTCAACTTCCTTGATATACTACACTCAATACTCGACTCAATCCAAAGGCATACACGCGGATCGCCGCCCATGCCGACTCATCTATATGAACTAGTCACTAGGGCCCAGCCCTATAATGGACTCCTTTTGAGCTTTTGATTAGACGGACGCTCCTTGCCAGCATGAGTAGCTAGCTCCGCAGCAAGTCCCCCTAACCCGTGCGGTCATCCAGCACAGCTATGAATATCTCTATCGCAACGGTTCCCCTGGGCCGCCGGGGTCGCCGTTCGAGAAACAGATTTATTTTACCTTGTACAATTTGTCCAATGACCATGAAAGACTCGACTCGACTCGAACTGACGTCTCACACAGTCAAAGCTATTTCTAGTGTTATCATCTCTTTCAGGGCTAAGTTCAACACTCCTCACATCTGAGACCTTGCCTCAGCGACCCAGTCGCGAGCATTCTTCTTTCTTGCCTCAACGACCCAGTCGTGAGCATTCTTCTTTCTTGCCTCGACGACCCAGTCGCGAGCATTCTTTCTTTCTTGCCCTATCATTTCACTCAACTCAAGAATAACTATTGAAATACTTTCCAAACTCAATGAATCAACCGTGGCCCGTGCCTTAAAACACTAAGTCCTTGCCATCGTGTCTCAAACCAACGTGAAACTCTATGTGACACCACCGCCCAAGTCATACTCTATATGACGGGCCTTGCGATCGTGAGACTACGGGATTATACCCGGCCGTAGAACTCATAGGACCGTGCTTGCAACTACTCCTGATAGCTTAACATAACTTGCCTAACTTACTTTGCAACAACTTGACGAGCAAAGGCTGCGTCAAGCTTTGCGTCGTGGGAACGTGCCGTGCACGCGTTCGACTTTGAACAACCAAGTTATTTGAGGTGCCTAGACTTATGCCACAAGCCGTGCAATATAACTTAGCCCGTCGGCGAGCAGAGGCTATGCCACGCCTTGGGCGAAGAGACCGAGCATGCTCTATGAAGCATTTATGCGGGCGACGCCTATGAATTTGGCTAACTCTTAGCTTGTGGCGAAGACCAACTTTTTCTTCTCCCAAGCCACGGGACGAAGGACCGAGTGTCATTTTTAAAGCACGCCGTGCACCAAGTCTAAGCCGACCGTTGGACCGGAAATATTCTATCTCAATTTGACCCGTCGGGATTACTCCCTTTGGCTATGTGGATTCATCTCTTTTATTATTAAGCCTACTTCTGCAAGTTGAAAACAAGCGATTTATTATGTGAAGGAAAAGATGAGGCGAGTTCACCGAAACTACCCCACCTGAGCGAGCGGTCGCCTCGACCGAGCAATGTCTTCGAGCAGCCGTTGCAAGGCCAAGTCCAAATGCCGTTAGCGTTCCGATTCCTCACCAGGCGGGGGGAGAGGGGGCTGGGGACGATGAAGGGGGGTCGGGAGAACCCTCCATGGGGAGGCAGCGGGCCGGGTAGCCACGGCGGTGGCAGCTACTGCTGTTCCGATGGTGGGAGTCCAGGCAGCGGGTCGGGTGCGGAGCGGGGAGGGTTGGGCGAACCCTTCCAAGGCGGTGGTCCAGCGGCCATCCTCACGGATATTCCCAATGCTTCGATTTACGAATTCGGGTCTGGATCTGGGACTCGGGATGGCCGTGGCAACGATGATGGTTGGACGACGGTAGTGAGACGTCGCCCAGGAGGAGAAGAGGGGTCCAGACACAATTAATGGGTCGGACGAGCCCAGGTAGGAACGGGAATAGGTCGCCTACCGGCCAAGGAGGACCCCAACGAACAGGGGGTGGATCGGGCCACACAGAGCCTGGATGGCGACCCAAGGTGACGGCGGCAGAGAAAGGTAAAGGTATTGTTGGAGGAATCGGGAATCAGGGTCCGGTGCCTCCTGGTGCCAATTTTTGCACGATCACAGATGGACCGAGCCCCAAATCTTGGAAGGACGTTTGTATGTCGATGGGGAACAAGAGCCCGACGTCGATGGAGTATGTGCCACCGATGAAGGTGGGAGGAGGTTTCCGGGCGTATTTCCCAGCTGAGGAGATTGCTGAGGTAACGGACTTCTGGAAGAATACGCTGGTGATGTATGTGTTGGGTAGTAAACCATTCTATGGTCGGCTACGGGGGTATGCAGAGCGGGTATGGCGCCCCAAGGGGAGCATGGAGATCTTTTCCAGAGAAAATGGGTTCTACTTTGTGAAGTTCGGCTTGGCGGAGGACGTATCCAGGATTATACAGGGAGGGCCTTGGTCCTTTGACGGGAGACTCATTATTCTGAAGGAGTGGACACCTGAGTTGAGATGTGAGAAGGAGGTTCTAAATACGATACCTATTTGGATTCGCTTCCTTGAGTTCCCAGTGAAATACTGGACCATCCCAATGCTCATGAGATTGGTTAGTTTGGTTGGCAAGCCGATTAAGGCGAATGAGGCTACGGCTTTCCGTACTAGACTGATGTATGCTAGAATATTTATGGAGATAAAGGCGGGGATGGAACTCCCGAGTATCCTTGAGTACCAAGTGGCGTCCGGAGAGGTCCTGACACAGGTTGTGAAGTATGATTGGGTTCCCCCAATGTGTTCTCATTGTGAGTGCTTTGGCCACTTACCTAGTGCATGCTCGTATGGAGGGAGGGAGGGAGCTTGATCCCAGGAGGTACGGGGGGAGACTAGTCCCGACACCGCAGCGGCGACTGAAGACAGACCAGCGGGAGAGGATACTCTGATGGCCGTTGCAGGTAGACCGGAGTCGGACCCCCAGCTGCTACAGGAGGCTTCGCAGGTGGCGATGGTGGAGTTCACGGGCCAGAGGAGTATGGTGACTAGGGGTATGCTGACCTTAGCTAGTAGTCAGACTGGGGGTTCTGTCCCGGCTGTGGCACAGGTGTATTGTAGGAAGAGGCACGCCCCGTCTCCTACGGATGACGTGCTTTCTGCGAGGGAGCCTGAAGATCAGACTGTGGCCAACCCAAATTGGGCCTTGACTCTCTCCAGGATACAAGCACACCTCACCCCGTCTTCCGATATGGTGGAGGATCTAGCCGAAACGGATGAGACACTTCCCTCGGGTGTCAGTCCAGGTGACATTCAGGGGGACTCTCACATTAATTAATTAATGTCGATCCTCTCCTGGAATGTCCGTGGAGGTGCTCTCTGGGGAGATGGAAGGAGATTTGTAGAGTTCTTAAGCGGGAGAAGTGCGACATCTCGATCCTGTTGGAGTCGAAGATTAGGGGGGTGACGGTGCTTGCTTGCAGGACCCCTGCTAACTGGGTGCAAATCCATAACTTGGACCTATGTGACATGGCTAGGATCTGGGTGAGGTGGAACTACGATAGTTGGGAGGGAGAACAGGTTTTGAAGTCTAAACAGCTTATTGCCATCTCCTTTGTGAATCTGATGGTTCCGATTCATCCTGGGAGCGGTATATGGGCACAATGATAGGAGGTTCCGGGAGTCCCTGTGGGGTGACATTGCTCGTGTAGGTCGCATAGCGGACCATCTGCACCTCCCACTGCTTCTGATGGGGACTTCAACGCTCTGCTACATCGACGGGAGAAGGTGGGGGGGCGTCCGGTATCTGACCAAATCTTCTTCGATTTCCAGCGATGTCTCCTCTAGTCCAGGCTGATAGGGTTGGAGAGGACGGGGCACATATGGACTTGGCACAACAAGTCGATCGGCAACAGGATTGCTGTCAGCTTGACAGGGCTTTGGGAAATAGCGAATGGTTTAGCTACTTCCCGAACTCTGTGGCTGAGGGGCTTGCTGCTGGTACTAGTGATCACTCCCCGATCCGGGTAGGCTTATATGAGAGACCCACTTGGAAAGGCCGTCCGTTCCGGTACAACAATAGCTGGTATCTCTCTGCGGGTTATGAGAAAGCGGTGATGGGGTGGCTGCAGCACACTTAGGAGGGCACAGCATAGTACCGTATGGTACACAAACTGAAAAGATCGAAGAGAGCTATTCGGGCCTGGGTGAAATCGCTGCCACGAACTTCCCTGGAGACTAAGGCTGCTCTTCGAGAGGTCCAGGAAGCTTTACAGGCATATATGATGAGTGGTGTGTTGGCGGCCAAAGAGAAGGATCTGATTGGGGAGGTGAACATTCTGCGACTTGAACAAGAGATTAGCGCGGCCCAACGGGCCAAGTGTTCCTGGCTGAAGGATGGAGACAGATGTATCAGGTTCTTCTATGATGTGATCCGCACCAGACAGCACATGAACAGCATTTCCAGACTCCTCAATGGTGAGGGCAGGATCGTCGGAGATCCGATGGATATTCAGGAGGATGCAGTCAGGTACTATTCAGACCTGTATCATCGTCAGACTATCTCTCCACGTTCCAGAATCTTATCCCAAAGAGGATGGTGACTGTAATGCCCCGCTCCGCACGAGGCATTTGGTTGGCTTATTGGATGGGATCAGAATATTGGACCGTGACTTATGTTGGGAATCAGGAGAATTGAGACTGATGCAGTCTCTCTTAGCTGGCTAGACGGAATGGATATTGGAATGTGGCTCGCTGGTGGAGCTACGCTTAGTGGAATTTTGGGTGAGTGGAACTGTCCTTCCTCCTCCTTACTCCTTCATGCTTAATAGATGAAGTATTGAAATGCTATGAACTGCCCCTAAATGTCCCTTATGTTAGTTGCTGAATAATAGAGATGCTTTTGTTGAGAATTATTGAAATGTACAACACATTGAACTGTTAATGTGATTCGCTGCCTGAGAATGAATTGATAACATTGCCCCTTATGCTTAACACTGCTGGAACAAGTAGACACTTGAATAATGAGATGCCTTATGAATGATAGAATAAGAAATGAACTGGCTATGCTATCGAACCAATGAACTGAATAAATACTAGAATCATGTACTATCTGTATAACTGTTGCAAGAATATGAAATGTTGCCTGTCCCTTATAAGAAATGAATGAATGAATAAATGTCCCTATGAAATGAATGAATGTTAAGTTCCTCTTAAGAAAGAAATGATATGAGATACGTTGCGATGAAGCAATGAATGAGAAATGATAAAGCTGGGATCGTTGAGATCACCAAATGAAATGATGGTAATGATGAAATGAATAAGTCATTGAATATGACTAATGATGCACTGTTGTCTTTACTTTCCTTAATACATTTTACCATGCGATTTTGTTCACAATTGAGTCGGACACGCATTCGCATGGTCATGGACAACTTGTATACAAGGTTTGAGTAATAATTTCCTCGAACGGTTCCTAGGGCCCTGGGGACCGATTCGGCCTAGGAGGAAATAATGATGAGTGCTATGGGAGCACGGATAAGGCGGGGTGGCATAGAGGCTCGCCACCTACTATGCTGACCGCATTATCTTAAAATGAAATGAAATGAGAAGAGTCCATATGGTTTAACAACACCAGTGACCATGTAGTCAGGATGCATGCTAATGAATGTTTTGTGCAGGCAGAGTAAGTATATCAGATAACCTGTAATTGATACAGGTACGAGGAGTCGGCTATCGGTAAGAAATCACATAATTGTGATATTGTATAAGTTGGTTTAACTTGCCTGCTTAACATGTTCTATTTAGTATGCTAGAAAGATGCCTTGCTATAATCATTGCTCAAACACAACATACATGCTAAGTGATGCTTGAAGTGAGAACTGTTATAACATGCTTAAATTGTTAATGTTAACGATGCCTCAATGATGCCTTTTCATGATAACACCAAGAATGATAAATGATATGTCCACATGAATGCTACTAAGAATATGTTTACATGCTTCACTTTGATTATTGCCCATGAACTGTAAACTGATGCTAGGCCCCAAATAGAAAGATCACTCTAATAAATGCATGCTTAAATGATCACTTAAATGTTGGTTTATGCGAGTGGGTTGGATTCTGCTCGCCAGTACATAGATGATGTGCTGACCCACGTTTTGTGGGCAGGTGCTTGTGCTTGGAATGTTCTACACACGAAGTTTAGCTGGATTGGTCCCGCGGCATCGAAGATTTGTTGGGCATACAGTAGCTCTCCTTGTACAAGATGATGTCTTCTGTTTATAAAGGGCATAATGTATGGAACATTGTAATCAGTTGTACCAGTGAGATTGTAAGCCAAGTCGGTATATCGAGTTGTAATCCATTGTATCTAAATATCAAATGTAAGCTGTATAGCATTGTTCAGTTGGTTTCCAATGTAAAGTGAGATGTGCTGTAATCATTGTACTTCAATACAAGTCTTGTACTCTTCTTCAATTATCAATAAAGAGAATAAAGTTCTATATATCTCTGTGTGGCTTCAAGTTACTCTTTTTCTCCGCTGCTATAAAGAAGTGATGTACTTCTATTCAATGAGAAAGATTGTCCTCACTAAATTCAATTTATCTGCTTCTGCCGCTGCGATGTGTTCCTATTTGAAGAATAATCGAGTATGTACCATCTTTGCCTTGTACAAGTGCAATACCAGACTTGTACGGCATCACGCCCAAGCGAGGACGATCGATTCCAAGAGATAAAATATGTGAAGAAATGACTCTACGAATCGGGGCGTGACAAATTGGTATCAAAGCACGGCTTTACGTCCTTGGTCTCTTCTTTGGTTCGTTTCAAATCAAAGTTGCATCGATGATTGACCAAAGTTGCTTCCGCAATCACTCAACGTTGCTTCCGCGATTAAATCAAAGATTGCTTCCGCGATTATATTGTTGTTGTTCTGTAATCATCCTATGTTGTTCGTGTCTGAAAGATCATTGACCCTCTTGGCTGCTCACTGGATGTTCCATACAATAAGTCTATATACATTGTGATGCCCCTGAAAGAATGATTGTTGTTGGTTTGGACACAAATAACCCAACAATAACTCGATGCCATAGTATGCTATATTGTGAATGCTGTTAGAAATGTGGGAATATAGAAAAGTGGCTGGGTATGCTGTAATAAGTTGAGAATTGCATGTGATGCAGAAGGAGTTGGGAATGAAATAATTGATGGATGAGTTCAACAGAATTGGTGAATTGACTCATGCGTGCTGGCTACTGCTTTCTAGACCATAAGAATGTTGGCTTATACTATTGAGACCCCGAGATGTTGGCTAAGTGTTGTGATCATCATAGATCACGAATGTCTGAAATAGAATTGAGTGGTATTGTTTAAGGATGGCTTCATTTCTGAGTGGTATATTGCATCTACCACCTCAGAACGAGATATATGTTGACCCTTTCCATAGAATAGCAATGAGACTATCTGTGAGTACTGGGTAGTGCCGAGACTTAGCTGGGAGTCATGTATTGTGGTTAGATGACTCGAGTGTCCCTTGACGGTGATGTTATATTGGGTAGCGAGATTGTCGGAAATTATAACTGGTGGCTTGGTTAGAAATTGTTTAGTCGAGTGATGACTCAGACTAGTAAGACCGTTAGTATGCTATGGGTAAATAGACTTGGATAGAGAATATTGTGGCTTAGAACATCTGAATGTTGACTTCGATTGGTTGAATGTAAATCAAATATGGCTAATACAAAGTTGGTTGCCAAGCTGAAAGTTTGAAAATATTGTCGGTGAATCAAAGGAATATTAGAAATCTGTGCCTGTGACCCTAAGGTGTAATAGATGTCAATCCATCTTGATCACCAAAGGATAGTCATTGCATAGATGCATGATGCTGAAGAATTGAATTGTACTAGAAAAATAACAAGTAGTGACTCAGAATACTGTTGTTGCCTAGAGGATGGTTAAGTGATACATAAAATGTCGGATTGAATGGGATGAACTACTTGACCATTACTGCATGAGATTAAGAATGCCGTAAGATAGTTGATGATTGAGAAACAAATGGAAACGAGAAATTTCAAACGTGTTGGATAATGTCGGTATAGATGATTGTTGGTTGGGATATAGATTGTTGGCTTATGACTTAGTGGTTTGACTCTGTCATACAGACCGAATAGTATGAGTCCATAGTTATGTTAGACTATCGGAATCGATGACCCTTGAATAGTTAGCATTGGCTTATGGGTTCGTGTGGGTACAAGGGAATTTGAATAGAAATGTGGATCATTGGGAATTTACTTGATGGATTATTAGAACGATGAAGATCGTATGTCGAATTTGGAATTGACCGTAATGTTGATAGATCGATCTTAGTCGATTGTTGGGTAAGTCTAGAATGAGCCTCTGTGGGAATTATTTCCTTGAGGAAGACCCTGAATAGATAGACTTGACCCTAGCGACCAGTTGATGATTTACCAATTGCTGGCTTAGCCCAATTGGCGATTCATTATTCAGACTGAGTTAAAACCCATAGGTTTGGGTAGAGTTCCTTAGAACTGTTGGTTGCTTGTCGGCCTTAAGAATAAGAAACTAGTATAACCCTAGTAGCCGTCCACTCTAGGGGAGTCACCTGAATGATTAGGTGTAGCTGTCGGTATAGCTAACCATTGAGACTGGACCGAATAATAGATGGCCGTTGGCGACCCATAGAATGACCTTGTGGCATTGAACGAGAGATGGTGATGAGTATGATCTAAGAATGATAAGTTGTAAGTATATGCTCCAATGTGAACCTTAGAGATGTTTGACCCTTGAGGATTATGTGTCGACCTATAGCGGGAAATAGAATCGTGGGATGAGACTTGATTTGTATGTATCGAATAGTGAATTATGATATGAGATGGAATTGACTGCTCATGACGGAAATGTTGGATAAGTATCTATAGTCGGGTAGCTGGGTTAACCTTGACTGTTGCATAGAATTATACCCTGACTCGGATAATCGATAGCTGGTGATGTTGGATTGTATCTTTTAGAAAAGATGAATTGCCTCGGTGAAAAATGTTATTGGATTTGGGAAAGAAAATGATTGTCGTTGTGAAACCTTGATATGATTGGCTCTAAGTTAGACCCTTGATCGAATGTCAGAAATGTTATGCTTGGATGGAGATTGTCCCTGATGTTAAGTGGTGGCCTGGAAGATAGTGATTGTGGCAAAGTGAATAAAGCAATAAGACAATTAAAGGATGCTAAGTTGGATTTAGAAAAGAGAGTTATATTGTGGCTGATCGAATCGCACTAACATGGAAGTTGGCTGAAGTACATATGTTTTGGGGACGCCTAAAATATGTGTATGGATCCAGCAGAAGTGATTGGTTGTGACTGAGATAACATTATGGGAAGAATTTATCGTACTAGCACGGACTTTGGCTGAAATGCATATGTTTTGGGGACGCCTAAAATAGTGTATGGATCCAAATGAAGTGATGTATTGCGACCAAGATAGAATGCAAGGAAAATGTTAGTGAATCAATGAGAAGTTACAAGTAATTGAAAAAGAGATAGACAGATCGAATCGTTGATGGATTTAAATGGTACAATTGGATATATATTTTTTTGAAATGATCGAGTGGGCTGAAATGAATATTGATTTGAAGCTGAATGAGTAAACTCATGGTGATTAAGTGAATCTTGTGGAAGACTTGTTTCCTTAAGTTTCGAGGACGAAACTTTTTCTGAGTGGTATATTATGTAATGCCCCGCTCCGCACGAGGCATTTGGTTGGCTTATTGGATGGGATCAGAATATTGGACCGTGACTTATGTTGGGAATCAGGAGAATTGAGACTGATGCAGTCTCTCTTAGCTGGCTAGACGGAATGGATATTGGAATGTGGCTCGCTGGTGGAGCTACGCTTAGTGGAATTTTGGGTGAGTGGAACTGTCCTTCCTCCTCCTTACTCCTTCATGCTTAATAGATGAAGTTTGAAATGCTATGAACTGCCCCTAAATGTCCCTTATGTTAGTTGCTGAATAATAGAGATGCTTTTGTTGAGAATTATTGAAATGTACAACACATTGAACTGTTAATGTGATTCGCTGCCTGAGAATGAATTGATAACATTGCCCCTTATGCTTAACACTGCTGGAACAAGTAGACACTTGAATAATGAGATGCCTTATGAATGATAGAATAAGAAATGAACTGGCTATGCTATCGAACCAATGAACTGAATGAAATACTAGAATCATGTACTATCTGTATAACTGTTACAAGAATATGAAATGTTGCCTGTCCCTTATAAGAAATGAATGAATGAATAAATGTCCCTATGAAATGAATGAATGTTAAGTTCCTCTTAAGAAAGGAATGATATGAGATACGTTGCGATGAAGCAATGAATGAGAAATGATAAAGCTGGGATCGTTGAGATCACCAAATGAAATGATGGTAATGATGAAATGAATAAGTCATTGAATAGACTAATGATGCACTGTTGCCTTTACTTTCCTTAATACATTTTACCATGCGATTTTGTTCACAATTGAGTCGGACACGCATTCGCATGGTCATGGACAACTTGTATACAAGGTTTGAGTAATAATTTCCTCGAACGGTTCCTAGGGCCCTGGGGACCGATTCGGCCTAGGAGGAAATAATGATGAGTGCTATGGGAGCACGGATAAGGCGGGGTGGCATAGAGGCTCGCCACCTACTATGCTGACCGCATTATCTTAAAATGAAATGAAATGAGAAGAGTCCATATGGTTTAACAACACCAGTGACCATGTAGTCAGGATGCATGCTAATGAATGTTTTGTGCAGGCAGAGTAAGTATATCAGATAACCTGTAATTGATACAGGTACGAGGAGTCGGCTATCGGTAAGAAATCACATAATTGTGATATTGTATAAGTTGGTTTAACTTGCCTGCTTAACATGTTCTATTTAGTATGCTAGAAAGATGCCTTGCTATAATCATTGCTCAAACACAACATACATGCTAAGTGATGCTTGAAGTGAGAACTGTTATAACATGCTTAAATTGTTAATGTTAACGATGCCTCAATGATGCCTTTTCATGATAACACCAAGAAGATAAATGATATGTCCACATGAATGCTACTAAGAATATGTTTACATGCTTCACTTTGATTATTGCCCATGAACTGTAAACTGATGCTAGGCCCCAAATAGAAAGATCACTCTAATAAATGCATGCTTAAATGATCACTTAAATGTTGGTTTATGCGAGTGGGTTGGATTCTGCTCGCCAGTACATAGATGATGTGCTGACCCACGTTTTGTGGGCAGGTGCTTGTGCTTGGAATGTTCTACACACGAAGTTTAGCTGGATTGGTCCCGCGGCATCGAAGATTTGTTGGACATACAGAAGCTCTCCTTGTACAAGATGATGTCTTCTGTTTATAAAGGGCATAATGTATGGAACATTGTAATCAGTTGTACCAGTGAGATTGTAAGCCAAGTCGGTATATCGAGTTGTAATCCATTGTATCTAAATATCAAATGTAAGCTGTATAGCATTGTTCAGTTGGTTTCCAATGTAAAGTGAGATGTGCTGTAATCATTGTACTTCAATACAAGTCTTGTACTCTTCTTCAATTATCAATAAAGAGAATAAAGTTCTATATATCTCTGTGTGGCTTCAAGTTACTCTTTTTCTCCGCTGCTATAAAGAAGTGATGTACTTCTATTCAATAAGAAGATTATCCTCACTAAATTCAATTTATCTGCTTCTGCCGCTGCGATGTTTCCTATTTAAAGAATAATCGAGTATGTACCATCTTTGCCTTGTACAAGTGCAATACCAGACTTGTACGGCATCACGCCCAAGCGAGGACGATCGATTCCAAGAGATAAAATATGTGAAGAAATGACTCTACGAATCGGGGCGTGACAGTGACGCCCTTTGGGAATAGTCTACTATTGGCCCCTGTGACTATGGAAGAGGTGGAAGCTATTATGATGCAGGCAGATCCCAATAGGGCCCCGGGGCCGGATGGCTTCTCTAGTGGGTTCTGTAAGCGACACTGGGGTTTGCTTAAGTTCCCAGTCCTGGAGGCGGTGCAGGAGTTCTTCTCGGAAGGAAAGTTACTGAAGGAGCTGAACCACACTTTTCTGACCTTGGTCCCAAAGAAAGAGGGCGCGACATCCCTTGCCGACTTCAGACCTATTGCGTGTTGTAATTATCTGTATAAGATAATTACACACCTTATGTGCCGGCGCATGGAAGGGATTATGCAGGGGCTAGTTTCACGAAATCAGGCGGCTTTCATCAAGGGTCATTCGATAGCTGAACACAGTCTCCTGGCCCACGAGATGGTGAGAGGCTTCAACAAGCCAGGGGGGATGAAGGCATGTGTGAAGCTTGATCTAAGGAAAGCCTATGGTACTGTAAATCAGGACTTTCTCTGTCACCTTATGCTTGCCATTGGTTTTGATGAGGTGTGGGTAGCGAGGGTGAGGGAGTGCATCTACTCTCCCACATTTTCGGTACTCATCCAGGGTACTCCATACGATTCTTCAGGAGCAACAGGGGCCTTCGGCAGGGAGAACCTCTATCCCCGTACCTGTTCATACTTGTGATGGAGTACTTCACTTGTTTGATGGATCTGGCAGTACATAGCAGGAAGATTGTTCCTCTCTTCAGTTGGTACAG
>JANAVB010018760.1:0-15000 GCA_029216955.1 Iris pallida
ATATATAATATATATATAGAGATATATATATATATAATATATATATATATATATATATACACACGTATATATATATAGATATATATAATATATATATATATATATATATATATATATATATATATATATAATATATATATATATATTATATTACACATATGTATATATGCATACACATAGAAGGATAGGAAATGGGCACATGTGCATTTGTGTTCATGTGTGTTGTTGAGAGGATGAGTGTTCATGTAAGCATGTGTGCCTGTGACATGAGAGTGTACATAGATATAGGAATTGTGTGTACAATCCTGAAAACAGGGAGGGATATACATGAGCATGTGTGTGTAAACCTGGGAAATCAGTGAGGTGAACATGGATATAGGAATTAACAGTGCATTAAAATCTGGAAACAGTGGCATGGTGTTCCTGTGTGTATAATGTGGTATATTAAAGGGCAGCAATAGGTTGATGATATGTATCAGGAAATGGTAATATACAAGCAGGAAAATGGAACTTAAAATCTCAGGTTGGTTGACAGTAAACATATCAATCAACCCCAACACCAATTTGAGTTCAGTCACCCATGAATTCTAACAAAACAGTGGACTAACAATGTATAAGAATTAACATTAAATTGATCATTCAAGTTCAGTTAAGGAAAGGAAACCAATTCAGGTATTGGAATTCCTGGAAGACTAATATACAACAGTGAATAAATTGACAGTTTAAATATCCTTCACCCAATTCGAACCATTCACTAATTTGAACTAACAATGAATTAGAACATGTAATTTGGATAAACATTGAATCTAACTTCAAAATCAGTTTAAAAAAAAATGAATGAATCAATTCGACAGTTTAAGGAAAATGAATCATTCAAAGCTAATGTATCAGTCAATAAACATTTCGAAAGCCCAAACTCATTGTCAAATTCTCATTAATGAATCCAAAACTTAATCTATCATATAAAACCTATCTAACATGAACCATTACTCATGTAGGATCAATCAAGACACATAATACATCAATTTAAATCAGATTTAATAGGGATTAAGTTCAGGCAATTGAATATTAGGTGTGGTATCAGTCAAGCATGAAAACTCAAGTTCGAATCCCATTCTATGGCAAACAACCAAATCTAATATGTAAATTCGAACTAATAGAGATTATTAAACATGTCCTGGAATCAAAATAACAATTTAATCATAATTTAAACAAATTAAACTGGGAATTTAAACACAGGAATATAGAAACTGAACAGTGGAAAAAAACAGTCTGGTGCACGTGTTCATTGGGCTCGTGCATGTGACACGACATGGCACAGACCCTGTGCTCGTATCCCAGTGTCGAGTGGGTCTAGGTCTAGGATCTGGACACCCTGATTTGGGTCCATGACACGTGTGTCAGTGATATGACACGCGTATCAGTCGCCCAAAATTGGCTGAACCGATTCCGTGATCGACCAGTGCACTCATGATTACGTGTCCGATATGACACGAGGACTCGTAAAACTTGGGGAGCCTCGTGTCAGTGTCTGTCCCTAAGTGTGTGTCAATTTTCTCGTATCCAAGTGGCGTGTCCAGGGAGTTATAGCCCCCGAGTAGCAGGGGACTGCTACGCGTGTGCTGTGCGTACGGAAACTGCGTGTTCACGTGTCCATTCAGACACGACACAACACGAACATCACCTCAGTCCACCAGAAATCATTAAGCAAAGCCAAACCCTAATTTTCTATTCAAACAAAAATAGAAAATAAGAACGAAATGCCCATTGTGGTATTTCGTCAAACACTTAGGCATGCCCACTGATACGTGTCCGATACGGACACGTATTGGACACGAAACCTAGCAAAACCTATACCAACAGTTAGGGTACTCCTAGGGCTTCCTAATCATGCATAGAAACTAGAATTTTATTGTAGGAATGTGAAGTTACCTAGGTGTGCCCAATAGCTCAAAAAGCTTCAAAGAGGGGTGTTCTTCTTGCTACCCAACTTCTTCAAATTGTTCCTCCACTGAAATTTCTCACCATGGACAAAAATACACAGGGATTAGATCCTAATGCAAGAAGTTTGAAGGAAAAAGGAGTTGAAATAGAAAAGATATGGATTGGGGAAGAATGGGATTTACCTATTTTTCCAACTTGCTAATTTCCTAAAGGAGGCGAGCCCTAGATGGAAGAGGCATTAAATAGGGGTGTGGATCCCTAGGTGGGCTGGCCATAAATGCTAGGGTTAGGGTTTTGGGGTGATCAATGGCTATAAATCAATCTAACTAATTCAATGGTTCACAAGCCTAGGTTTCACACTAGTCAAGTTGTGACCTAGTTGTCCATCTAGTCATGACTTAACCAAGGCTAACAAATTCTAACTAACACTAACTAACACTAACCATGGTTAGCTAAGACTAGCTATGACTGATCTAGGTTAGGTCAAATCTAGTCTAGGGCTAAACACACTACAAGGCAATGAATTAAATAATATTAAAATTATACCATTCTTAATAATATATTAAATTCCAAATAATATATATTAAATTCAATTAAATTCAAAATGACAAAAATATTCTCAAACTGAAAATGATAAATAAAACACCCTAATCACATGGCTAGGCTCTAGGTCAAGCTGTCTCTAGTGTTACACTAGTAAAATACCAAAATTATAAGTCATGGTTTAAATAGTTTAAAAATGATTAAAAATCACCAAAAATCATAATATGAAATAAATATCAATAAATAATAATTATAATTACAAAATTTCAAAATTATCTCATCTGAAAAATTGGGTGTTACAATCCTACCCACCTTAGAAAAATTTTGTCCTCGAAATTAAGATGATCGTACCCCCTTCTAGGTCAAACATAGTCAAGGGTCAATCACTAGTCAATTTCTCAACATCCAAGTACTTGGTCATCAGCTGGTTAACTTCTTAGGATTTTACCTATGCTAGCTACCTAAGTGTTGGCAACTAGAATTTAGCAAAAAGAGAAACTCTATAATAGGCTAGCTCTTAACTTTCCAATCCTATCAAGTCACCCATAACTAAATACCTACAAGCTAAGCACACCAATCCCAAATACCACATATATATATGCTCAAGAACTACAACCCATCACATATATCCTAAGTATATCATATATATATATATATATATATATATATATATATATATATATATATATAAAATATATATATATATATATATATATATATAACTGATCAACCAAGGGTTAAAGTAGACTAAACTTATAAGTGACTGAACAGATGCTTAGAATTTAGGCTAAGGATGAATGGTCTGAATCATCAGTGTAGGCAAAAGGAAATGATGCTAAGGAGACTGAAATTATGAGCTAAAGGATAGGACATTTGGGTCCACTTGTATAGTCAAAGTGAAAAGAAACCTACATGTTGACTGAAACATGCCTCTAGATCAACCTGGCCTCTCCTCTCTATCTGGCTGAACTAACTACATGCAGGACAGTGGTCTGAAAGAAGTGAACCAACTGGTGTACAGGAAATGCAATAGGCAGTATACTGCAAATGGGTGCAGGCTACATACCAAATCAAAATACATTACATATATATACAAACTATATATATATTAACCCTCATCACCTCAACTCTACTCAAGGTCTAACAACACACATCCCCTACCACATGTCTATCACTCTAATGAAGGGGTCAGATACTGTAAGGTGTACTGGGAATGAACAGTGAACTGTCCCAAGTAGTGAGTGCAGACTTCTAGTATGCATGATACTAACTCTCCAGATATGCAGAATATGGTAAGGGGTTGATTGTTATATTGGTGAGTCAATAATTGGGGTCTGAACTATGGTCCATTGAAACCTATGATGCAACATGGTAGGTAATAAAATTTGAGTGCAGTGAACAACTTGTACAAGTCTGAACCAAGAGGACAGGTATCTAGTGAAGGGTCTGCACACTGCCTATAAAGGTTGATCAAACATGACTGAACTCCACACAAAGAGAAATTAACTAAAATAGAAAACTGAACCAAATATAAGCTAAATAACTTGTCAATACCCTATATAACAATGGCCTATAGATACCAACCAACCCATCACATATGCCAATATCATCTGCAATATATATATATATATATATAGACCTCTCAGTCTTAGATGAACTGCAACTATACTCAAGGACAGGCTCTGGTCATGGGTGTCTCACTGGAAAAAGGTAAGGAAAGTAATAACAATCATCAAGGCTGTAAGGCATACTAACATCCTATATATAAACTGGTTGGTATTATAAATAACAGGGAAATCATCTACAATGGGTTACTATTATAATACCAATACTAACTATCATCTCTAGGGTACAGATACTCTACAAGTCATCACATCATTATAATATGAAAGAACTACATATGAATAAGCTCTACAACTAAATATTCCTACTCCTAAGTTATTTGATGGAATACAATTTTAAAATAACAGAAGGGTATGATAGAGATGATATGTTTAAAAACCTTCTCAAGATATAATCTGATAATCATATGCATCTGTCCAAATCATGTTACTCAGAGTCTTCGTCATGCTAGTGAGCAAGGCTACGATAATCACAGAGTCCTTGACTAAGGCACATACCTCTAGAATCATGGTATTTAAAATTTTCGCATTGTCGCATGCTTGGCAGCGAAAACCTTAAATTCCCATACCCGAGAAATACGTCCTAAATCTGACTATAGGTCCTCACTATGCCAGCTAACACGACTATCAAAGATTCTAGATCCCATAACTGAGGTGACCTAGCCCATATGATTTATCTTGGCAGAAAATTAAATCGACAATGAATACCAAGAATCAGATTTATCTACGAACAAGAACGATAAGCAAGATCTATTGGAACTGAATTTCGAGATGGTTAAAATATGGCAAAGAACGAAATGGAGATGGACAGAACCTACGATAAGCTCTCATACGGCCTGCACTCTCAGCTGCCATAGCGTAAGCTCGCCCCTGCTGGCCTCCTCCAGCCTGATGCTGTGCGAATCTCTGCGACTGAGTCTGAAAGGGTAATCCCTCCTGCTGGCTCACCGGAGCCCTCACTCATGCTCTCTGAGTCATTGTTGTCTGGCTCATGGGACACTCCCTACACCGATGCTCCGCTGAACCACAAAGTAAACACCTGCCAAGCCTCATCCTGTAGTCATTCCACCCATGGCATGCCTTCTTGCAGAAGTTGCACCTAGCGTCCTGCTGCTGTCTGGATGCATGGTAGAAATATGCACGTCTCTGACCCTAAAGGTGCTGCTGAACAGGCCTCTGCTGATACTGATGCTGAATCTGGCCTCCCAGTGGCCAAGCAGCCACCAGCTCTACTGTCGTCCTGACCAACTGGTGGGTATCGTGTATACTCTGTCAAAGATCAGCAGACTAACTTTGCTGCCTCTGCTGTTGAGTCTCCAGGAATTGCTGAAAAATGGTAAACATCTGAGCCACTACCCCTGAAGGTAACTGCTACTGGAATTTATCCAGAATGACGGGGGAAGACCTCCGGACAGGTAGAGGTACACTCCCAAAAGCTGCAGACACTCCTATATGAGCAGAAACAGGAGGTGCTGTGGTCCCAGCGTCCTCAATCGGGCGAGGGGTGGTAGACCTCTCACCAGCGCCTGCTGGGCCAGAGCGATGCGATCGTGTCTCAACCATCCTGGAGACACAGATCAACAAGAACCAATTACTGAGAATGAGTCAAAATATCAAAGGAGGACTGTTAAAAATTCAAGGGAAGACGATAAGTAGCAAATTTAGATAAAAGGAATCTGATAAGGAGTTTTTTCTAGTGTGTTTGAGTACCCTCAAAAATATCCTAATCCTACTGCAGGCTGTAGTGATACTCTAGTTCGAATACCACAACATAAACTCGACCTGCATGGGCCACCACTAAAAATGTGTCATGACCCACACCCTAGATTAAGGGCACGAGACGTGGGTACGTCCAGCCTACGCCGCAGTGTCGGCGGTAGAACGCTGTCCTAGGTCAACATCTAACAATATAAAGGTACATATACAGTATATACACTCCGAATGGAGGTGCCATAGCAATACAGTCTCAATCACATCTAAGGTAGAGCATGATAAAAGATAGATAGATAGATAGATAGATAGATAGATAAGAACAGAATGAAATCCACAGAGAATACAATCCAGATAAGTCTAAGTGTCTAAATAAATACATATCCCAAATAACATCTCAGAATCTCAATATAGTAATCCAGAAAAGATAATGAAGAACATCCTAATCTAGGGGAGTGTCATCCACTGCTAGTGGGTCCTGCTGCTGGTCCAGGTCACAGCAGTCCTCTAGGGTCGTACGTAATAAGTAGGACAGAACGCCTCAGCCTCGTCCTCTGTAATATTTTCAACAGGTCCAGTCAGGACATGAGCGAGTATAGTACATCTCAATAAAATCATACCAGGTCAGGAAATATAAACATGCTAGAGAGTAAGATACAGGAAACTGAAAGAATAACATGATAAAAAGAAAGACTGTAAATAAATAAATACAATATATAGAGAACTATCAGTGACTAGTGATTCAGAGCACAAGATGGTTATGTAAACGGCACGATGTTGCACACGAGTAATCTAAAGAGGTTGCACACGAGTAATCTACTGGATTGATTACATAACCACTTCTACTCCCCCGCCCCAATCAATGCACAAGGATCTAGCCAAGTTATGTTATTGCACACGAAGTATAGTCGCACACGAAGATCATGTGAGCACATGAGTACACACGATTTCACACGATTTGTACACGAAAAGCATGAACACAAGGAGTACACGATGCTCATGATAAAGTACACGAATATGAAATACCCGATGTATCCGCTAAGGGGATAACATCGTACGACAAGATCCATATAGTACTAATCCGTGTTTCCAATGTGTCAGCATCATGTAAAGTAATCTAAAGCAGAAAATATACTCCTAAGCAGGATATGAAATGATCAAAGAATGTACTCGCCTGTATCCTGAGTATCTGTAGAGTATCTACTGTCCGAGGAGTGGTGTCTATCTCCTATAGAACAGTACAAGTCACTATAAGTCTAAAATGATAATAAGATGCATTACAATGCATTCTATATGAATCTAGGTCAATCTAGACCAAAGTCAACTCATGGTCAACTCTGGTCAACTAGACTAGTCAAACTAGGTCAACTAAGTCAAACAAGTCTCACTAGGCCTAACTAGTCTATTCTAGTAACCATTTCTAGACTATACAAGTCAACTATACCCTATACTGGCATTCAAGCCACACTCATAGGTAATGAGCCCTAGGCTATAGGCCCATAGGCTATATTACCTATATACCAAACCACATATTCACATATACACATATATACATATATATCTAAATTAATATAATAACATACATTATAATATATAGGATACAAGAGTATGTGCATCACACACACACACACACACACACACACACACATATATATATATATATATATATATATATATATATATATATATATATATATATATATGCATACACATAGAAGGATAGGAAATGGGCACATGTGCATTTGTGTTCATGTGTGTGTGTGTGTTGAGAGGATGAGTGTTCATGTAAGCATGTGTGTTCCTGTGACATGAGAGTGTACATAGATATAGGAATTGTGTGTACAATCCTGAAAACAGGGAGGGATATAACATGAGAGCATGTGTGTGTAAACCTGGAAAATCAGTGAGGTGAACATGGATATAGGAATTAACAGTGCATTAAAATCTGGAAACAGTGGCATGGTGTTCCTGTGTGTATAATGTGGTATATTAAAGGGCAGCAATAGGTTGATGATATGTATCAGGAAATGGTAATATGCAAGCAGGAAAATGGAACTTAAAAATCTCAGGTTGGTTGACAGTAAACATATCAATCAACCCCAACACCAATTTGAGTTCAGTCACCCATGAATTCTAACAAAACAGTGGACTAACAATGTATAAGAATTAACATTAAATTGATCATTCAAATTCAGTTAAGGAAAGGAAACCAATTCAGGTATTGGAATTCCTGGAAGACTAATATACAACAGTGAATAAATTGACAGTTTAAATATCCTTCACCCAATTCGAACCATTCACTAATTTGAACTAACAATGAATTAGAACATGTAATTTGGATAAACATTGAATCTATCTTCAAAATCAGTTTAAAAAAAAGGAATGAATCAATTCGACAGTTTAAGGAAAATGAATCATTCAAAGCTAATGTATCAGTCAATAAACATTTCGAAAGCCCAAACTCATTGTCAAATTCTCATTAATGAATCCAAAACTTAATCTATCATATAAAACCTATCTAACATGAACCATTACTCATGTAGGATCAATCAAGACACATAATACAGCAATTTCAATCAGATTTAATAGGGATTAAGTTCAGGCAATTGAATATTAGGTGTGGTATCAGTCAAGCATGAAAACTCAAGTTCGAATCCCATTCCATGGCAAACAACCTAATCTAATATGTAAATTTGAACTAACAGAGATTATTAAACATGTCCTGGAATCCAAATGACAATTTAATCATAATTTAAATAAATTAAAATGGGAATTTAAACACAGGAATATAGAAACTGAACAATGGAAAAAAACAATCTCGTGTACGTATTCATTGGGCTCGTGCACGTGACACGACACGACACAGACCCTGTGCTCGTATCCCAGTGTCGAGTGGGTCTAGGTCTAGGATCTGGACACCCTGATTTGGGTCCACGACACGTTTGTCAGTGATACGACACGCGTATCAGTTGCCCAAAATCGGCTGAACCGATTCAGTGCGCGACCAGTGCACTCGTGATTACGTGTCCGATACGACACGAGGACTCGTAAAACTTGGGGAGCCTCGTGTCAGTGTCTGTCCCTAAGTGTGTGTCAATTTTCTCGTGTCCAAGTGGCGTGTCCAGGGAGTTATAGCCCCCGAGTAGCAGGGGACTGCTACGCGTGTGCTGTGCGTACGAAAACCGCGTGTTCACGTGTCCATTCAGACACGACACAACACGAACATCACCTCAGTCCACCAGAAATCATTAAGGAAAGCCAAACCCTAATTTTCTATTCAAACAAAAACAGAAAATAAGAACGAAATGCCACAAACACTTAGGCATGCCCATTGATACGTGTCCGATACGGACACGTATTGGACATGAAACCTAGCAAAACCTATACCAACAGTTAGGGTACTCCTAAGGCTTCCTATTCATGCATAGAAACTGGAATTTTATGGTGGGAATGTGAAGTTACCTAGGTGTGCCCAATAGCTCAAAAAGCTTCAAAGAGGGGTGTTCTTCTTGCTACCCAACTTCTCCAAATTGTTCCTCCATTGAAATTTCTCACCATGGACAGAAAATACACAGGGATTAGATCCTAATGCAAGAAGTTTGAAGGAAAAAAGAGTTAAAATGGAAAAGATATGGATTGGGGAAGAATGAGATTTACCTCTTTTTCCAACTTGCTAATTTTCTAAAGGAGGCTAGCCCTAGATGGAAGAGGCATTAAATAGGGGTGTGGATCCCTAGGTGACTGGCCATAAATGCTAGGGTTAGGGTTTTGGGGTGATCAATGGCTATAAATCAATCTAACTAATTCAATGGTTCACAAGCCTAGGTTTCACACTAGTCAAGTTGTGACCTAGTTGTTCCATCTAGTCATGACTTAACCAAGGCTAACAAATTCTAACTAACACTAACCATGGTTAGCTAAGACTAGCTATGACTGATCTAGGTTAGGTCAAATCTAGTCTAGGGCTAAACACATACAAGGCAATGAATTAAATAATATTAAAATCACACCATTCTTAATAATATATTAAATTCCAAATAATATATATTAAATTCAATTAAATTCAAAATAACAAAAATACCCTCAAACTGGAAATGATAAATAAAACACCCTAATCACATGGCTAGGCTCTAGGTCAAGCTGTCTCTAGTGTTACACTAGCAAAATACCAAAATTACAAGTCATGGTTTAAATAGTTTAAAAATGATTAAAAATCACCAAAAATCATAATATGAAATAAATATCAATAAATAATAATTATAATTACAAAATTTCAAAATTACCCTCATTTGAAAAATTGGGTGTTACACCCTATCTCTAATTCTGGCCTCTAACTAATTGCTAAAGATATGAACAAATTACGGAAAGATTTAACTAAATCAAATTCAAATCCCACAAAAGATGGATATGAATAATTGACTCAATCTCCCTTAACAGCTCAAATCTTCCAAAGCTGCTTATTACCCCAACCGCGCCATATGCGCATATGCGCCCAACATCAACGCATGTGCCCGCGTTCAACAACACAGCAGCGCAGGCCCGCAGCCCCGCAGCAGTGCGTGCGCGCATAGCCTACGCATGCCCCCGTATAAGCCCCCGTCCATGCGTCTGCTCATGCAACTCGCACATAAGATGAGCGTACGAGCGCATCAATAACGCACAAAGCACCATTTGCCGATGTTGACGTGCTAAGTACAAAGTGCGCCAACAAAGCACCACTTTGCGCCCGAGTCCGAGTCCGAGTCGCTAAGCCGCTTCGGGGCTTAGCTGCTAAGAGAATAATCCCATGAGCATGACAAAAAGCATAAATGTTTCCTTGAAGAGTTAATCCTTTTTTTCCACTAGAAAAATACTTCCATATGGCACCCATGTGCCCCACTACACCCCATGTGCACATCCCAACACAAGCAAAGTTTATATTGAGATACTCACTTGGTGGTGTGAGCAATATGGGACTGTTCTTCTAGTTCCAAAGGCATAACATCAACAATTTCCCACATATCTTAATATATGGGTTGAGCGTTTCCTACAGTGACTATCCATTACGCATTAGGATGGATGTCGCTTCGACTTGAATCTTTCTGTATGGGTCAAAAAATAATATGATACAAGAATAGACTAAGCTCTGAATTCTGTACCATAGCTGTAATTCTTTCGACTCACATAATGACATCAATTATGCTTTTGGTTGCACATTAAAGGCCTTGTGCTCGCCTGATTTCTGTGTATGTGTATTGGGTGTCTACAAACTTACCCTCAAGAGACGACATGTATATCTTTTCATACACTCTAGGTGAATTCTTTTAAAGAGTCATGGTATGAAGACTTTCGCTTCCTTGCGGTGCTACGCCGCTTTGACATGGCCTAAAGCCGAGGCTATACCTCATCGTTGTGCCATTCCACTGTAGCATGAGATCCTAGCCTCTTTGTAGTACCATACTACCCAGCATAAAGCCTTGCGCTTCCTTGCAGAGTTACGTCGTTGTGAGATGGCTCGCGAGGACGAGGCTTTTCCCTCTCTAGGTACCTCTTGGTGGTGTCAAACCACTGTAACATGAAGTCACCGGCCTCTTTGTGCTGCCTATCACTCTTCATTATAAAGCATTAGGTCACTTGTCTATATACGGTGCTACACCGCTATGACATAACTCGCAAAGCCGAGGCTTTACCCTCTTGAGGTGTAAAACCCAAAATATAGATAAATAATTAATTTGGGTATTTGTAAGAATTGTTTGTCTTTAATTCCATTAGTATAAATTTTAGATTATTATTGGTTATTATTATTAGTTATTATATATATATATATATATATATATATATATATATATATATATATATATATATATATATATATTTCCAACGCGTGCGGGCTCAGTATAATCGTGTGTCCCACGCACACGATTCTTGGCCTGTCGTATGGAACGACTTTTGGAGTGCGGACGTTGTCCGTTGGCCTTGTCATCATCGCCGTGCACATGCACCCCGCGCACTCCGCGCGCTCCAAAGCTCCGCTCGGCAGCACACCGTCTTTCGACGGCAGATACTCAACACCTTGCTTTGCCCACGACGTCGAAGAGATGCCCTCGACGACTAAGGGTGACCGCCCGTACGACGGCCACTGATTCCTTGTCGCCTGCGACTACCGATTCTGCCCAGCCGCCCGTTCTATGCGCACGACGCTCATATTGGCGACGATCGCCGACGCCCTTACGATCGAGCATGCGATCATTTATGGCAGACGTCTTCTCGTCGCCCTCAGCAGCGCCGTACGACGGGCCGCGTGGTCTCGCTTATACCCGTGGGCGAATGGTGCCGATTTCCCGATCCGTCGTACGACGACCGTGCACTGAGTTTGCTACACGGACGCCTCATTCTGCCCTACGCAGGCTCAGTTCGTAGCCCTATATCGTCAGGCCTCCGACGTTGTGGATGCCCCGTATCGCACAGGCTAACTCATCATCGCCCTATATATATATATATATATATATATATATATATATATATATATATATATATAAATATAAATATATATATATATATATATTATATATATATATATATATTAAATCATAATTTTAGTTGGAATTTTATTGTTGATTGTGGTTGCTAGTTTGTTGTTGGACCTTGGCCCTTTATCCCGAAGCCCAATTGTTAAAGCCCAAAATCCTTCTTAATAAAATAAATAAATAAATAAAAGAACAAACCCCTCACCTAAACCTAGGACCCGTTCATAATCCCTCCCCTATTTTTCCCTACCACGTTCCCAACTCTCCTCCCCACATTTTCACATTACTTTCCTAAATCTCTCCCTTAATTCACTCTAAACCACCATCACCTCTTTTATTCTTCAAAGAGAACCACAACATCATCCACCTCTTCTCTTCCTCTCCGAACTCCTCCCCAACTTCAAAGCACTACACCATCATCACCCCTTCATCCATCTTGCCGACCTTCGGCCAGCCCGCGATTGTCTCCTCCGGCCGACCTCCGCGGCCCTTTCCGCAAACGTCGGCGCCCTTCGCCTTCCGGCAGCCCCTGCGTTCCTCGCTGGCGTGCCTCTCGGCCGACCGCGACCACCCCGTAACCGACCCCCAACCCGCGACTATCCCTCCGTGCCGGTCCACGGCCAGCCCCGCACCAGACCCCCTGTTCGCTAACCAGCAGGCCTGCGACCCCCGCGCGCCCCTTCGGCGACTCCCTGTTCTGCGCGGCCTCCGTGCGCCGACCCTCGGCCGACACCCCTGACCCGTGGCCTCATGATGCTGTCGCTATTCCGAACGGTCGCCCGTGCCGCTGTCGTATTCGAAGTAGTGTTCCGAGACTTCTCGAGTCGTTGACGATGCTCCGTGGAATCGATCCTAGTCCGAAGCCACCCTTCGGATTTCTTCATCAGACTTTCGATATAATTCCTATCCGAGTAGTCATAGCATCTCGTAATCGTAGTCTGTGATGACCGGTCTCGATCCATTATGGAATTCGAATATTTTACTTGCTTGCGTGAATACTTGGAACGATCCTTGGATCGTTAATTCGGTTTCGTGCAGAACACTGTTCTATTGGAATTGGGTGTGTTTGGGATTTGATTCTGTAGTTGTATTGTTCTGTGAAGATTTGCTCTGGCCAGAATTGTTGTGTTGGTTGTTTGGTTAGAAATTGGTTTGTAGTCCGATTTCGGACTCGGAATTATGGTTCTGTAGTTGTTCTGGCTAAAATTGGTGAGGTTGGGTTTTGCTAGAATTAGTTTTTGTAGTTTTGTTAATATATGTGTGATTATATATATATATATATATATATATATATATATATATATATATATATATATATATATATGCTTTAACATAAAGTTGTGATTTTTGTATATAAATATATATAATTTAAAAGGAAAATTACGTTATACTCTTAATATTGTAACTCATTTAAAAAAATATGTACGTATATATTATTGATATTTTTGAAAACCTGGTCGTTACAAAGTATACTTTACATAGACGTATATCTTACATTTTATTGGTTTATTTATGTTGGCGTATTTTTGGGTTAAATTGAGACTTATTGTAACGTCCCAGTCCCAAAATACGTAGGACTAGGAGACGTATACATGCCAGCTACGTATCGAGAGGACTCCAGCCCAGCTTGAGTACGTATTAGCTGTATGGGTTTTCTAAATCAATCTATCAAATCAACTAATATATATCTCAATCCACATAATAATGATAAAAATGACGAATCAAGTGCACTAGGGTTGATCAGACCATAATACACTGATTCTAGAGTAGATAAATGTATTAGAGTGGATCCCCAATAATACATTTATCATGAACAAGCTAGAAGAAGAATGAAGCTTGTAAAAGACTAGGCTATAATAACAACGAGAATCAATTATTGGACAAAATATAGATAAGAAAGAGAACGATAAGAACAACAACTCAATATACCTGAAATCTTGGCGAAGCAACCATCATCCATCAATGCACTAAACCATGATAACTTTATCTAATACACGAAGAGATCACCAGGTCCTCAGGGGACTAGGAAGACACATAATATACAAGCCTACTTTGACAGTAATAACATGCATGGAAAGACATGAATAACGAGTACAAGAAAGTAAAGATGAAAGGAAGTACAGTACTAGAAATAAAACATAAAAGAAGTGGCCTGCCTCGAGAATCGTACTAATAAACGCGACTAAAAGAAAATCGAGGTAAACTGCAGCCTGGTGGTTGCTAACAGCCCTATAGATTGCAGTCCGGTGGTTGCTAACAACCTATAGTAAGTTTCAATCGCAGCCCGGTGGTTGCTAACGATTGAAAGTGGTCAAGTATAGTCACGTCTATAACAAGGTCCTCGCCTAAAACTACAGGTCAATCAGGTCAAGTCAAACATGTCGAATCCAAGTCAAGTCTAGGTCAAACAGGTCAGGAGAACATGGCATAGGCAAAGCAATACTATCACTAGACTTGAACAATATAAGAAAAATAGAACAAGTAATATGGAAAGAAAGTAACAATCTACGTGCACGTAAAACTAGGAAATAACCATGAAACAAAGTAGGAGAAATATGGAACCAAGTAAGACATAAAATAAGATCAATATAGAAAAGCATGTAAATAATGTAAATTTTGGCAATATGTACTTGTCTGGTGGCAGCACGTAGAACCAACATTATCCAATCAATTAA
>JANAVB010018760.1:20000-65095 GCA_029216955.1 Iris pallida
CATGTTGGTGATATCTGTTTCTGCATCCGAAGAAAATGGCATGAGTTGACTTGTGTGGCTTACTGAGTGGTTGGGTATTATTAATTTTATGTGCTAGCCCTAGCCAACTGGACTATTTTGAATACAATGACACTATTTATTTTACCAGCAAAGGACCCCAGGCGAGTACATTTATTGTTTGTTTTCAATATTGTTAATTCCTATATCACACTGTTCAGTTATATAATACTTGATTCCTGACACGCTCGTTACACGAGGCACATCATATTTTTCTGTACATGTCATGCTCTCTCGCTTTTTTACTTGGTATCGGGATGGGGAAGTACTAATAGATATGTGATCAAACCTTAGTCCATGTTTTATTTTCTGCAGAGTAGACCTTGATAAATAATGTAGACCTTATTAAATTAAGTAAACCATGATAATTAACTTAGACCTTGTGGTGTAACTGTCCCAGACCGATCACATATCGAAAGAGTACTTCAAAACACAGATAGTTATATTCTCCTGTGACATGCTGTCATATATTTTTCTTCCTAGTATTTTTCATATTTCTTATTCTTTCTGTCTTGGTATCCTCACCATGTATTTTATGACTAACCATTGTCTTGTAGTCGTTAACATATACTTGAAACTGCGTTCAATGAATTGTACTCGTTCCATTCCTAATTAGAAACCTATTTTTCAGATAGTCGCCTGCTATGCTATGCTTGGACCATTGGGGAGACATTGGTATATACGGAGGCCAAACCTAGAGACTAGATAGATGGTTGAGTTTTATCTAGTTGTTTTTTATAATTTTGTGAGACATTGTACTTTCTATTCAAATGTAAACTTGTGAATATTGTAACTAATTTAGAAGTTGTGAATGAGCAATAATAATTATTTTGTGAGCATGTTGTTTATTGTGGTCTTGACAACATTCTACCACCGATACCACAGCGTAGGCTGGCTTGCACACGCATTCGCATCCCGAAAAGCGGGTGCGGGTCATGACAAGTTTTTGTGGTGGCCCATGTAGGTCAGTCTTCGCAAAATGTGCGAACTCGTGATAGTACTTAAGTTAGTCGTATTATTGCGAGCCTGCGACTAGGAAATGCTCATTCACGTTAGGATTGAATTGATTTAGGAGGATGATTAGGAATAAGAGTCCCTTATTCAACTTGACTGTTGGGTAGTTAAGGATTGTTATAATAGCCATGCAATTTAGGTAAGGATTTATTAAATTTAGATAACTTGGGAGATTTCCGTAGGTATATTATTGCATTTTGATATGACGATAGGATCCAAGGAGAGTAGACTATTCGCCTGGTAAATTAGGCATTCCTATGATTCAATCCTTAACATTGATAATTTTTTCGAGTTATCTTTCCTGCCTAAGCCGTATCATTTATTTGTTTCCATAAGTAATTATTCAATATTCTATTTCCACCCGTTGGCGTTTGAGCCTAACATGACCCAGTTATCCATCTAGTAATTCTGAGTCAGTCGTGTTTCATGTTTGTCCCTCGATCCTTGAGTATGAGAGAAATTGAAATTGAAAAAAAATTATTTCTCGTCTTCAGTCATTTTTCCTAATCGATCATTTGATTTTCAAAATTGATATTGTCACTCCATGGACATATACTTACAATTTTCCTATTATGGCCGACTTGTTTGAATTTCTAGAAACTCCTTGAAATTCTTAGGGATATAGTTAGAATAATTTTGATGACTTACGATGGCAAGACAGCAGCACACTGTCGCCATTTATTCGAACTATCGAGACTGCAGGTTCACTGCAGCCAGCAGCGCACTGGCGAGGCACGACCCCTAAAGTTGAAATTATTTCAAGTGAACATAGGTGTAGGGCCTAAAAATCAAGTTGTTCCATGTTTTTACTACTCAGCAAACAAGTTGCGAGCCAGAAATCAAGCTGTGCCACGGTATGAAGCTCAGAGATCAAAACTGCGTCACTGATCAGGTTGTGCCATATATCAGACTGCGCTCAGTCATATTGTACCAAAGTCTACGAGGCGTCTGACATTTAATTGCCATCATTACCTGACATCACTGACAGTTGACAGCAGTAAACGAAGAAAATCTCTTCGAATCCCTCAAAACGTGTCGCTCGAGGAGATTTAATTGACAGCTGTCCTGCATACCTTGTGAGTTGTGCCTAGGCGCAATCTAAATAAATTCCTCAGTTGCGCCTAGGCACAATCTGGATAAATTATTTTCATATATTCAAAAGCTGCCACGTGTCTAGGCGCAGTTTGACTCATTGACTGAAGCTCGCACAACCTGATGAAGTTGAGACAACTTACATTCTAAAGCAGGATGACGTAGCGCACATGCCACTAATCTCTCAAAACGTGTCCACTATTCTGTACACGACCATGCACATCTCAATCACATGATGCCATGCGTCTAAATACAGTTAGTACACGATTGTTAACTGAATAGAAGTTGGCGCAACATAAGGTTGCCGCAACCCAAAGTGGCGTAGTTCAGTCTCGCGCACATCAGAATAACTGCTAAAACAGTTATTTTCAGAACTCTATAAATAGAGTTTCCAATCATTATCAAAGCATCATACAGAGATCAAGAATTCTTATAAAATTGCTGCTACATTCTCCAAAGGCTCTAGTCTTCAAGTTCACATAGTCCAAGGGATAAAGTGATCGTCTTCTGATCAGATTCCTACAGTTGTACTTCTCCAGAATTCAAATTGTACTCTTGTACTCTTTTCTAAGTTTGTTATAAAACTTTTGTTTTTGCAAACAAAATGGCGACTCAGCTAGGGACGACTTTCTCCTCCGATGAGAAGGTGACTACTCAATGTGATGCTGCGTCGATCGGCAAGACGCAGAAGACTCTGGTTGTTCAAGTCAACCAGACATCCTATGAAGATATGATCAACAAGAAGAGCAACAAGCGCACTGTGGCAATCACCAAGAACAAAACAGTGTGGACTCCTAAGTCTTCTACAGTTGCTGTTGCCCTGGCTCAACCTACTTCTGTTGCCAAGGCGCAATCTGTCTCAGTGGCTCAGGCGCAGTCTGCTTCTACTGCCTGCGTGCAGTCCACTCTTTCTGTTCCTGTTGCCCGTACGCAACTTACTCTTCCTGCTGTCCGTGCGCAATCCACTACTCCCTTTGCTGCCAAGGCGCAGTCTGTTCATGCTGTTGCTAAGACGCAGTTTATTCATGTTGCTACCAAGGCACAACCAGTAGCCTATATTGCTAGGGTGCAACCAGTAGCCCATATTATTGTGGCACAACCCAAGCAATTAGTTGTTCAGGTAGAGTCTGCTGCTCTGACGCAACCCAAGGGATCTAGTCTTTTGGCTATTCCTTCCTCCAATTCTCTAGTTCTGAACTTGGAGAAATAATGTTCTAGTGCCAAAACTAGACAGAACAAAGGGAAAGGCCCTGTTACACTTCCTCAATTGGCGCAACATGTGCCTAAGATGGTCCCATAAAAAAATAGAGGGAAACACTTCTTAGCTAAGCCTCTACAAAACAAAGGAAAGCACCCTTTGGTCTTTTCTCAAACTTCCCTAGTCTATGACTCAGAGGAAGACATATCAGATTCCATTCCTTTAAACAGAGGTCTTCAGATCTCTGTTATGGGAAGGAATACTGATCAAAGAGGCATCTTGCCTACCCCTATGGGGTTTGGTCAAGATCTTCCAACCTTACAAATTTTAAGATCCAAGCAAGGAAAGTTGATGGTATCTCAAACAGAGACACCGGAGCAGAATTCTCTGATTTACGTACTTATCTCAATAGGCATCCATCAATATCAACTTCGGTAAAACGCAAGAATTTTATGCCAAAGGCCAATCTGTACCAGAAACAAAAATTTAAAAAGAAGGACCCAATCACTTATGCTAATAAGTTAAGTACCTCTTTGTACACTCAGGGAACTAAACATCTGAAGAATAGGAGGCATGGTCCTAATATCATTAAAGAATATGTTCCTCCGACTTCTTCTCGTCCTTTAGTGGTAAATGATCTCCGGGAACGTCTTACACAAAGACGAGAGATCACAGGAATGTCTCCTTCACCTCTAAATCACTCTTCAGATCGCCACTGCCTTCATGAAGTGGTCATCAAGTGTTGTTGCCAATCAGCTAAACGATTTGTTTTTGATCGTCTGAACTATGTTTCAACTCCTGAACCTATAATGGAAGATGAATACGAACCGTTATATGCTTCTGTCAATATGACTTCCCAAGACACTGGGGTGGGAAACGTCCAAGACGTAATACGTTCCGTAATCCCAGTCAGCAATACTTAGATCGGATTCATGCATCTAGTGAAGGGGTCTTTCAATACACCAGATCAAGAAATCTAAATTTGAACTAAGGTGTCTTTAATCAAGAAGATCTCTCCATCGTTCATCTAGGAGAGGACTCTTTATCTGAGTTTGATGCAGATAGTGAAAGTTCTGAACAAACTATCTCGTCAATAGTAGCAAGAGAAGTGGCGACATATGCCATTACAGAAGATCAAGACGCTTCTAGTTCAGCCAATCAAGAACAACGAATTATTGCACTAGAGGACAAACTGAAGACCATGACTGAAATGGTCGCAAGTATGCACACTATAATCGTGGCTCAACATACAGTGCCACCGATTATAAACCCAGCTACAAATCCTGAGCTTATAGCATCTTCTGTACCTGTTAATATTAGTCTGGGGGTACCACCTCCTCAGGTTGCTTCGGTACCAATTCAAGCTGATCCCCGTCAGTCTGGTGCTGGGGGTGGTAATTACCATGCTGTTCCTCCTCCTAACAATTCAAATCAACCCACCAATTCACAAATATCAGGATATGCTAATGAGGCTGTAAATCTCTTACGCACTCAGTTTGAGGCCTTTAAACAAAAGGATGGCCTACAAAGACTTGGCATAAAACAACCTTATTCTACAGAATGAAAGGAAGTTCCATTCCCTCCTAAATATAAGCTTCCAACTATTATGCTGTTTGATGGCAGCACTTCTCCAAGTCAGTACATCAATCACTTTGAAGTGATGACTGACCAATTACAGCCAAATAATGCTCTCCTTACCAGAGTATCCGTCGATTGTTTAGCCGGTACAGCATACGACTGGTATCGTAGCTTGCCTAATGACTGCATAACTTCTTTTGCTGGCTTCAAGCAAATGTTCTTAGAACGGTTTTATGAGAGAGTCAATGACATGACGATGTATGCCCTCATTAAGATTAAACAAAGACACAATGAATCCACAAAGAGTTTCATTGAAAGATTTCGCTGAGAGGCACTTAAAATGCCTTTAGGAACCCCATCTGCAGTAACAATAGGCACCTATAAATCAAACTTGTTGCCTATTATCAGCATGTGGACGGGATCAACATAATTTCAAGATTGGCCTTCTTTTATTGTGAATGCCAAAGCGGCAGAGGTCAGTGCTGAAAAATTCAAGCAGTTAGGAGTTCAAATGACTCATCCTAACCAAGATAAACATTCTACACCCGGTGGTAATAATCGCCAGAATAACCACAAGGATAAAGAAACATTGGCTATCAATCTCAAGGACAAGGAGTCATTGGCTGTTAATGTTGCTCAGACAGCACCCACTTCATCAGCACCGCCACAGAAAATGCCTCGTCCAAAAGAAAAGTATTCTTTTGATGAAGATGACACTTTGAGCATCTTCGATTGCTTAATTAAAAGTAATAAGCTTCAACTGCCAGAGGCAAAACGGCTAGATGAAGTAGGTAAAACTGACTACCCTAAATATTGTGTTTACCACAAATTTATAGGGCATACAACCAGAGCATGCTACGTGCTCAAAGGCAAAATCCAGGAGATGGTCAACTCTGGAGCGATTACTCTTCAACATGATGAGAAGACAGTGACAGCTAATGTTGTTTCTGTACAATTTGGTAACTTTCCACCACAACTTGTACAAGATGGTGTTGTCCCTATCCCAATGGCTACTCTTGAGATCGTGAATCTCCTACCTCCTCAAAATGAGGGTCTTGTTCCACTATCAACTGACAAAGGAGAGATCATGTGTATTCATCCAGATCTAGTAGTAGATTTTGAAACGCCTTCCTCTTCCAAGCAAAAGAAGCACTCCAAAACTAAATAAAAGAGCTGCAACATGGTATCCTTTGAACCAGTAGCGGAAGAAGAAATTCTAATTGGCACTAGATCTGGAAAACTTTATCTTCGGAAATATCCTGAAACTCAAAAGAATTCTGCCCCATCTGCTGATGCTCCTTCTACATCATCTTTTCCTGCTGAGACTATACCATCTACATCCCTGCCGGTATTAGAACCAACTCTCCCTAAACCGACATCAGCAGACAAGGGAAAACAACTTGTTCGCTTTGACAAAGCACTGAAGAAGTTCTCATCTTTTGGACTTGAAAAGCCACATAATTTTGACATATTGGCTCAATTAGCCAATACTCCAGCAAGATTGTCAATCTTTGAACTCTTACGTCTCTCAAAAAAAACTCGAGAGACGTTAAGTGAAGCTTTGATGCAAGCTGATGCTCGTCTTACTCTTATCAAGAAGCCTGAAAAGGAGCCGGTCAGTTGTGCACATTGTCATAGTGTATTTGAATTAATGCCCAATATTACTTTTATACAAGATGACATGTTGTTAGAAGACAATCGACATGATCGTCCTCTCTATTTTATGGGGTATATGGACACCATGAAAGTCGATCGCATTCTGATCGACCCGGGGTCTGCTCTTAGTATCATGTCGAAGTCTTTGTTGGATGCTTTGAAGATCCCAGTACATAATCTTTCTACAACTATCACTACCATCTTGGGGTTCAATCAAGGAAGAAGTAAACCATTGGGGAAGATACGCCTGAAACTTCAAATTGGCAATCTTTGTACAAAGGTGACTTTTTATGTAATTGACAATTATGGCTCATACAATGCTTTCTTAGGAAGGCCATTCCTCCACGAACACAATATTGTACCTTCTACCCTCCACCAATATTTTAAATATATGGATGGTAATGGAGAAGTCCAAAAAGAGGTTACAGATCTGAATCCTTTTAAAGGAGTTGAAGCGTACTGCAATGATTCTCGCATGTACAAAGAGGAATTCATGAAGGTAGTACTGACAATGGACACAGATGAAGAACAGAAAGGCGTACCAAATGATACTCTGGTGATCCCTGTCAAAGGGTGTATTTTCCGTTCTCAGTCTTCTAAACCACTGACTATCTATCTTCCTTCCTACGAGAAGCAGCTTCTTGGTGATAGTCAGGAACAAAGGGAGCTCACCTCTTCTGAGTCGCTTGTAATCGACCTTCATCGTAAAAAGCTTCCTCCTCCTTCTCGCTCTTCTTTTCCTCCTCTGGTTATCAATATGACTAAGCCTGTTAAGACTAAAGGTCCTGTTGTAAATGATGGTGTAAAAATCAATAAAGCATCTCCTTTGCAGTATATTGATGTCTCTTACTATACTCAATGTTACTTGGATATGTTAGATAGCTTTAAACCACTTACAATAGGAGTCGTATCATCTCTGCGAAATATGGTATCATTAGATTCAATACAAGAATCATACTTCTTAGTACCGTCTCGAAAGAAAGATAGAAGGCCTATAATTTTTAATAAAAGAGAGGAACAAAAAATTATGCTCTATAATGATAAAAGAGATGATACAGGAAGACTAAAATTATATCGCTATAGTCCACAATCCAAAGCAATCATCCGTAAAATGGGTTATGAGTTCAGAACAGGCCTCAATAGTGGTAAAGGAAGGCAAACTCCTATTCGTATTTCTGTTCCAAAAAGAAAATCACAACAATACTACAGTAAAATGAAGTGGGGATTAGGTTACACTTCACCACTTCCGACTCCATAACCTTTCGAATCTGATGAAGAAGAATGATCTAACTCTTCTGATTCTATCTCATGGGATTCTGATACCAGCATTGGTCATATTCATCGGGTGATAGTATCTTCTAACATGGTGTCTGCCGAATTCTCAGAAGATGACGAAGATGACATTAAAGAAGCTCCTGAAGTGGACCCTTGGGTACAAAGGATGGACAATCAGTGGAAACTTTGTTTTGAACAACGAGAGCCACCTACTGAGAATCAACTAGTCCAAATCGATGTTGGAGAGAAGGACGTATCACGACCAATCTTCATTAGCAAAAATCTTTCAGAGGATGATAAACGAGAACTAATTCACCTTATTCGTGAATATATTGATGTCTTCGCCTGAAGTTATAAAAATATGTCGGGATTAGATCCTCAAGTTGCAACTCACAAACTTAATATCTTGCCAAATGCCAAGCCAGACAAACAATAACAACGGTGATTCAAGCCTGAAATGATGGATACAATTGATGATGAAGTCAAAAAGCTTATAGCTTGTGGTTTTATCAGAGAAGAACAATATCCTGACTGGGTAGCCAACGTTGTACCAGTTTTGAAGAAGACCAGAAAGGTTCGAGTTTGCATAGACTTTCGGAATCTCAATGATGCTTGTCCTAAAGACGAATTCCCTCTTCCAATTACTGATTTCATAATCGACAATATATGTGGATTCGAATGAATCTCTTTCATGGATGGGTTTTCTGGATATAATCAAATCCGGATGAATCCTGAAGATAAAAAACACACTTCATTCTGTACTCCTCGTGGGGTATACTGTTATACAGTCATGTCGTTCGGTCTTAAGAATGCAGGTACAACTTATCAGCGGGCTATGAGTACTATCTTTCGAGATCATTTGTGAAAGACTGTCGAATGCTATGTTGACGATATTGCTGTCAAAAGTCGTCTAAAGGAAGATCACATTCAAGATTTAAGAACTATTTTCAATCTAATGTGCCAGCATCAACTCAAAATAAACCCCACCAAGACTTTCTTGGGTGTCTCTAGTGGCAAATTTCTCGGATTCGTCATTACCTCTAAGGATATACACGTTGATCCCAAGAAGATCAAAACCATTCAAGAGATGCGTCCTCCACGCAACCTAAAAGAGCTACGAGGATTCCAAGGTCGACTTGCGTACATCAGGCGGTTCATTTTGAATTTATCTGGACATTGCAGACCATTTACTCAGTTAATGAAGAAAGGTGTATCTTTCATTTGGACGAAAGAATATCAACGAGCATTTGATGACATAAAGCGGTATTCAATGAGTCCACCAGTTCTTGTACCACCGATCTTAGAAATACCTTTCTTAATGTATGTTCGGGCAATGGATCATTCATTGGGAGCTTTGCTGGCTCAGAAGAATAAGGAAGGTCATGAACAAGCCATCTACTATCTTACTCGAACGATGATTGGAGCTGAACATTGTTATAGTCCGGTAGAGAAGGAATATTTAGCTTAATGTTTGCTGTTCAAAAGATAAGACATTACATCATAGGCCAAACTATTCATGTTATATCCCGAGTCAATCCTCTTCCGGTCTTAATGAAGAAACCAAGTACACTCAATTCCAGGCTTGTTATGTGGGCCATATTATTAGCACAATATGATATGATATATGTTCCTCAAAAGTTTGTAAAAGGCCAAGCACTTGCTGACTTCCTATTAGCTCATCCTGTCCTTGAAACATCTAAACTCTATGACGAGATTCCAGACGAAATATTAGAATCAAATATGATCTCAGAAGAATTTCCTACTTGGCATTTATTCTTTGATAGAGCATCTAGAATTGGACCTGGAGGTACCCTGGTTGCTGGAGTAGAAATTATTCTTGATTCACCAAATGGATTAGCTATTCAGAGAGCTTATTCTTTAGATGATTCATGCTCCAACAACGTAGCAGAATATAATGCCTTGCTTATTGGACTCTAATTAGCCAAACAACTGGATATTGAATATCTCGAAATATATGGTGATTCTAAGCTGATTGTTAATCAGGTTAGAGGCATATATGAAGTTCGACATCAAGATCTGGTACCATACCATGAAGCAGCTATCAGAATAGCTTCTTCGTTCAAAGGGTTCTTCATCGAACATGTACGTCGTGCATGCAATACAGAGCTGATGCCTTAGCTAACCTAGCTACGGTATTGGCAGTTCCAGTCAAAAGACAACAAATGGTTGTTATCTCTAATAGAGAACTATTTTGTGTTGAAAACAGCCATAATATTGAATTCATCAATTCAACTGAAGTCAATGTCATTAGCGAGGACTGGAGAGCACCTTTCATTGATTTTACAGTACATGACATATTGCCAGAAGATCCTAAGGAAGCTACAAGAATTCGTCGCCGATCACTTCGATTCTATTATAATCATACTACTAAAACTCTCTATCGAAGAACTTTTGATGGATTACTTTTGAGATGTCTTGATGGTGATGAAGCAAAGCAGATATTACGTGAAGCTCATGATGGTGTTTGTGGAGCACATCATCCTGGTTCTAAATTACAGGATCGTATCCGACGTATGGGCTATTACTGGCCCTCTATGGTATCAGATGCCATTGATTATACAAGGAAATGCCGAACATGTCAGATTCATGCAGATTTTATTCACCAATCGTCGGAGTTTCTTCATCCGACTGCTGCCTCATGGCCCTTTGAAGCTTGGAGCATGGATATAATTGGTCCTATCAATCCTCCTTCATCTAAAGGACATCGGTTAATCCTGGCTATAACCGATTATTTCTCTAAATGGGCTGAAGCTATACCTCTGGCTGAAGTGAAAATTAGTAGTGTCATCAGCTTCATCAAACATCATATGATATCCAGATTTGGTGTACCTCGTCAAATTATCTATGATAATGGACCACAGTTCGTCAGTTAGAAGTTTACCAGGTTCTGTGATGACAACAGAATCAATAATGTTGCTTCTACGGCCTATAATCCTGCAGCTAACGGGTTAGCCGAAGCATTCAACAAGACTATTATCAAACTCCTTAAAAAGTTTATTTCTATTAACAAACGTAATTGGAGTGAGAAGCTTGGAGAATGTCTATGCGCTTATCGTGCTACAGTCCGTAATCCCACAGGTTGCACACCTTTTTCTCTAGTATATGGATGCGAAGCTGTCTTACCACTAGAAATTCAAATTCCTTCATTGAGAATCTCCATTGCTAATGAACTTACTACAGAAAACAATGATCGTCTTCAGCTGCAAAAATTGGAGGCGCTCTACGAGAAAAGACTACTTGCTCAACAACATATTGAACTTTATCAAGCCCGAATTTCAAAAGCTTTCAATCGCAAAGTCAGAGTGTGAACATTTCATGAAGGCAAGCTAGTTCTTACAGTAAGTCATCCGATAACTATGACTCATATGAGCAAAGGTAAGTTCGAGGCAAAATGGGAAGGTCCATATGTGGTAAATACAGTTTTCTCAAATGGAGCCTATCAATTAACAGATACAGATGGCAGAGTTGCTATGATGCCTATCAATGGCAAATTTCTCAAAAAATATTATGTATAAAAGCAAAATATACTTCATTTTTAGAGAAATAAAGTTTATTTTATTCAAAAGTAGAATGGAATTACATAATATTAAGGAACGGGAGGAGGCCCCGATCCTTCATGATTAAATACATAGTTTGCCAACAGTTCAAACATCTCGTTGTCTGAACGCACTAGAAATTCACAAGCAACCATCCTCAATGTCGCTTCTTCGGCAGTCTTTCCAGGCTCTACTAGCTTGGCAATCAAGTCCTGTCCTGGTGCATGAGTAGTTGAGCCTTCACCCCTTTCTTTCTGAGGAGGCTTCGGAGGCTCAGCAGGAGGCGTCTCGGTCTTTCCTTCGATCTTCGGAGTGAGTAAATCTTTGGAAGACATTTTTTTTATAGAAAGAAAAGAAATTGACGATATCTATGAAAGTTTTGCTCTATTTATAGACAGAACAACTAGATAGTCGGTTTCGAGAACTGATGCGACTTTCTGAAAGAAGTCCAACGGTTCATTCATTTATAACTGTTCATTCATTTATTTTTTTCCTCGAGAATCGAGACAACTGTTCATTCATTCAGCATCTTTTCCTAGAAAACCGAAGTGACTGTTCATTCATTCACTTTCTTTGACTTATCATTCATTTGGCATTGATTGTCTCTTATTTTAAGTAATATGAATTCACGTCCTCCACATCTCTGAATTTCAATTATTTACATCAGCAACTTGTCACATCCACATTTCTTCCGGATTTTATTTTCCATATCATCACATCAAAATCAAATCATAAAGAAGAGAAAATCATTCTTTATTCCTTCTTTAAAAACATAGATACATCTTAATGGAAATCTACTGCATCCCAGATTTTTATTCAAAGTATAACAAATGATGGTCTATTACATCTTTGGATCTTCTTATTAATGCCAGTTCCTTGTCATCTCGTCCTAAAGCAGCGAGCAAGACAACGGAATCAACTCTGGTCTTCTCTCAGAAAGACGAGTGGAGAACCACAGAGTACAGTAGCTCAAAGATAAGCTGCTGTCAATACAATTGGTGGAGAAAAGACGACCCGTCATGAGAACTAGGAATGAGATCACCCTCGTGATACGATTCCTAATTCTGTTTTTCCACTATCCAACTCTCATGTATAAAGGCTCTTTCTACCATCTGAGGAAGACCCTTCTGGAACATAGAGAGTCCTGAGCTGTCTGATTTGAGTGTCAAAATCACATGAGCTGCCTGATGTGGGTGTCAGAAGAATGCTCTTCATAGCATCCAGGTCGTCGATGCCAGTTTTGAAGAAGCTTGTCAACCAAACTTCTGCAAATATTAACAAAAAAAGAAAAGTTAGTAAAATCTATCAAAACTGCGCGCCTTTGATCAATAGACGCATATCAACAGTGTGCGCCTCTAACCGAAGTCAGGCACCGGTTGCAGTGTGTTCCTATTCTCAGAACAACAGGAGCATATCAACAGTGTGCGCCTCTGGCCGAAATCAGGCACTGGATTGCAGTGTGCGCCTATTCTCAGAACAACAGGCACATATCAACAGTGTGCGCCTCTGACCGAAGTCAGGCACTGACTTACAGTGCACATCTTTTCTCAGAATTTCTGGCACGCGTCTAGAACATGCGCTTCATTTTTTACAAGTCAGTGCCTATCTTCAAAACTGTCTTAGTAAAAAGTGGCACAAAGTAAACACAACTCATAAATGATGCTTATGTGTGGAAACCACTGATCCTTTTGTTGGGACTTACCATCAAAATCAACGATGTTTGTGCTGAAGAGCATCAATAATATAGAGCACAGCAAACCAACATCTGGAGGCGCGGCATGCAAAAGAATAACATAAGGTTGAAGTAGCGCAAGTGAACTTGTGGATGTTGAATTTTTGCTGGACAGTGGGACCTTGTGAGAAGTCATCTTTTAATAAAATAAGAAAGTATGAATGTCTCTTTCCTTTCGTTTTGGCTATCCTTTTAAAAGCGTTGAAGATGTGAACAATACATTGTTCTAATAGTTTATTTCGGAAAAGAACTAAATAAGAGGCGCTCTTAACCACATGATGACTGCCATATGTCTCTCAAAGAACAACAAGCATTGAATTAGTCAAAGAAGCACATTTACGTGCGCCACTTGAATCATAAAACGGTCCTACAATTAATAGCCACACATAAAGATGCCAGAAATTATAAATTTCATTTTATAAAGAGGGGTAGACCCCTACAGACAAATAGGATCTAACATATGAAAAGAAATAAAAAGCTGGCACGCTTAACATTTCTTTTTCTCTTCTTCATCATTGGTCTGACGAAGGGCAGCGTCCAACTCTTGCATGTTATGGATCCCTGAGCGACACATCAGACTAAGAAATCCTTTCGAATCGCCGTGCTCTTCAGAGGAAAGTGATGGCCCACCACTCGAGTGATTGAAGACTATTGGATTTAAACCAAAACAGTCTAAAAAGTTCACCGCCTTTAGTGACGGGTCAGCCTCCAACAGATAAGTCGTAGGCGTGACATCAAGTTTTGCTTCAGGGGACTTGACATCAGTGTCAGCACTGGTCTCTATTTCCTTCTTCTTTGGTGCCATTGAAGTACAGAAGTGAAGAATGAGTACAAGGATCCCTTCCTATATATATAACTAACCAACTCTTCATATTCCTCATGGGAAACAGAATATCATCAATGAAACTCGGGAAGACGAAGAGGAGATCGAATGTTTTCGAAAAAATTCGTTATGACGGTTGGGCGTTGACTGACGTAATCTAAGCAAAACTAACATAATTCAAAGTATTTCAAAACTTTGAAATATTCTTAAGTTTTGAAAACTTTGAAGGGGGTCTTGTAGGGCCTAAAAATTAAGTTGCGCCATGTTTTTATTACTCAGCAAACAAGTTGCGCACCAGAAATCAAGCTGCGCCACTGTTATGAAGCTCAGAGATCAAAACTGTGCTACTGATCAGGTTGTGCCATATATCAGATTACGCTCAGTCATACTGCGCCAAAGTCTACGTGGCGTCTGACATTTAATTGCCATCATTACCTGACATCACTGACAGTTGACAGCACAGTAAACGAAGAAAATCTCTTCGAATCCCTCAAAACGTGCCGCTCGAGGAGATTTAATTGACAGCTGTCCTGCACACCTTGTGAGTTACGCCTAGGCGCAATCTAAATAAATTCCTTAGTTGCGCCTAGGCACAATCCGAATAAATTATTTTCATATATTCAAAAGCTGCCACGTGTCTAGGCGCAGTCCAATCAGGCGCAGTTTGACTCGTTGACTGAAGCTCGCACAACCTGATAAAGTTGAGACAACTTACATTCTAAAGCAGGATGATGTGGCACACATGCCACTAATCTTTCAAAATGTGTCCACTATTCTGTACACGACCATGCGCATCTCAATCACATGATGTCACGCATCTAAATACAGTTAGTACACGATTGTTAACTGAATGGAAGTTGGCACAACATAAGGTTGGCGCAACCCAAAGTAGCGTAGTTCAGCCTCGCGCACATCAGAATAACTGCTAAAATAGTTATTTCCAGAACTCTATAAATAGAGTTTCCAATCATTATCAAAGCATCATATAGAGATCAAGAATTCTTGCAAAATTGCTGCTGCATTCTCCAAAGGCTCTAGTCTTCAAGTTCACATAGTCTAAGGGATAAAGTGATCGTCTTCTAATCAGATTCCTACAGTTGTACTTCTCCAGAATTCAAATTGTACTCTTGTACTCTTTTCTAAGTTTGTTATAAAACTTTTTTTTTTTACAAACAGTAGGTTATCGAATATTGTTAAAACTATATCATAGTTGTCCTCTTTTGATCATAAGTTATCTTTATGTCAATATTGGATAGAATTAATAAAATACTCGATGTCATATCATATTTGAGTCACGGAACCAAGGGTTTACTACAGCCAGGTGTACACTGGCGAGGCATAAATTCTTGGTAAAATGACTTCAGACATGATTATAGTTTTCGGATACTATAGAGGTTAGGAAAATGACCTGTATATCCCATTGATTCAAAGCCAAATACTAGGCAAAATTTTATAAGTTGGGTAGCATGCCTCCCAACCTAGCATTCCGTTGTCCTTATGACCTATTAACGAGGTAATTGAATGATATTAATAGGTTTACCTAGAATATAGAGTTTAGAGGTCCCTAACCCATTAGTCGACCAAGGCCTTAGACAAAAAGGACAAATAGGACAACTATAGCGGCACTAACACCGGACAAGACTTAGATTTTGATGAACTTGAATTACTTGTGCCTTCTTTTAATCATAAATCTCGCATACTTATATTTTTAGAATACCTTAATGCTGCTATTATAGCCTAATTTTGCAAGCTTATTCTTTATCGAGCTTGTTCATGACATACGTTTATTGGGGACGTCTACTAACATATGGTCTAATTAGAATCGGTGTATTATGGTCTGATCAACCTTAGTGCATCGGTTCGCTCTTCATATGATTAGCCTACGTAGATTGAGATATATGTGTGTCTAGGATCTCATCCGTAACTGCCTTGATAACTCTCTTAAATTATTTAATCGTCTTTGGAACCCCGTATTCGCATTCGATTCCCTCTCCCTTGAACCCTTTATTGTTTTTTTCCTTTACTTACTTCGGGAAAACAAATGCTCATATTTGAGGGAAGATAGACACAAAATGTCCCCCTTAGTTCGCCATATCACCTATGGCTATGCAAGTTATATATACTCAAACATTTTTCATCTATTCGAAATCGGAGAACTACCTTCAAACTTGATCTACCGTATCAAGTTATCTATTACGTTGTGTATTATCCTTTTATAATCAAAAGGTCAAGGTACGATATCACGACTTGAATTTTCTAACTTCAATAATCATAGAACCGCATTTAGTTTAATTTCGAAAAAAAATTATGAAGTTTAATTTAGGATTACAATTGAATAGGATAAGTTGGTTCCCACTAGGATGACAAATTAGTGCCTCATGAATACCCACTTTTTATTTAGATCTTTTGGTGTCCCTTACCGTGACATTGATATTTGGAGCGTAATACTATCTGTTACCTTCCAACAAATTTTATATGCAATCCCTAGATGAGTCCACCTTCATTTAGGCATATCATGTCTCACTCAAACACATCTCCTTGTACTCTATTTTTATGATACGACTTTCAGGTCAAAAAGGCTAAACTATAACCCTTACCATAATACCGATATACTTTCCGACTACAATTAGAGACTCAACCTCGACTCAAACCTTTTGACCCAATATGTGGTTGTGATCTACTCGAAGTCCACTATGTACATGCCACAAGTGTGTCACTCAATTGAGTCCTCTTGTGCTACTTAAAAACCAAAGTCACATAAGGCGCATTTTGGGCTTTAGGAACCTAGTTAACCAAATCATAAACTGGCAATTAGCCCAACCACTTGAGTTGGAACCTATTCTAGGTTACCCTAACCTAATAGGGATGGTTCAGATTGATTTTATGGGATCTTGTCCAGCCAATATAGATTAAAATCCAAGGTTTATTCAATCAAAGATTGATGTCCAATTAGGGAATCCATTGAGACCTAGTTAAACCTATCCATCCATATCGCCATACTTGAACTATAAAACCAAAGTTTATGAGATAGGTCCCTACACCTATTATGTAGTCTCCATCTCATGGTCCACTAATCCTCCTTCCATAAATATCCCTTAGCCGTATCCCTTCGTAGCCCATGTTATACGATGAATGAAATCCCGATGTACCAACTTGTTTCCGGCTATGCTTGACCAAGACCTCTTCTACTCCCTTGATGAAACATGGTCATGGGCAGTGTTAAGTAAGTAGTATCTAGGCTTCCTATAGAGTCTGTGACTACGATTAGAAGTACCTAATATCTTCATACATCTTCTTGAAATTTGATCTTCTTAGAAGTCCTATTACAGTGCTTTTCACGATTAACCAATTTCTGTAAGTTGGGTAGAACCTTGAACTTAGTATATTCTATCTTTAGAATAGTGTAATGCCCTAGTCCCAAAATACTTAGGACTATATACGTAGACATGCCAGCTGCATACATACGAAGTATACCCCAATATATGGACATCTCGTATGTATACATAAGCTGTAAATGCAGTAAACCAAGAGTAGTCTAATCTCATCCAAAAAATAAATGAATAAAAGATATAATATAAACAACTATGAAATGTTTTTGTACAATATGTTGGGCGGAGACAAATCCACTACCAACAAGTAAGGAAAGAAATATATGGAAAAATAAAATGAGTTTGGCGAGCGAAGCGAGGACGATCCAAGTGCAATCACCTCAGAGGAAGAGAGTAAAACATGGCCTTGGATAGAGCACCTGCAAAAAGTTACAAACACACACCTGGAGAATTCACCAGGTCCTCAGAGGGACGTAACAAGATACAATAAACAACATGCCATATAAATACTAAATATAAAATATGCCACAAATAAAAATAAGTGACAAGACCTCAATAAGGTAACCTAACCGTACTAAAGTAAACATGTAGTTGAGAAACAATCATTTCGACGCATGAGCCCTGGCTGTAAATAGGATCGACAAAGTCCCCATATAGGGCACCAGGGGCCTACGTCCGTAACGTCCGAAGATCATCAGAGGGCATCATGTGCAAGGGGGTACGTCCATAACGTTCTGGGAAACGTCAGAGGACACCTGGGGCCTGCGTCTCCGGAGGAGCGCACAGGTAATCAGGGAAGCGCAAAGAAGCTCATACGTCAGGGATTGTTCTCCCCACCCAATGTTCTTATTTAAGTCGCATCCACGACCATGAACATCTACTAACTGCTAAGTCTCCTAACATGCCTCTATCAGCAGTTAGACCTAATGCATACGCACGGGTGATCAACCAACATGCAAGGACCTCTACATGCTACTCATCTCACACATACTCGTGGTACAATTATGACAAGGTTTATATAATACACTACATATGGTAGACCCTTAACTCTAGGTCCATATGCAATCAAAGGATAATAAGTAAAGTAAAGCTAATATCACTGAGCAGGTAGTAAATCAAGCACTGTAAAAATGGCACAGCTAGAAGAACTAGAAATAAATACACAGTGATATGCAATAAATAAAATACAGACTAATTATAAGCAGTAAATTATGGCAAGGTATCTTGCCTGGTAGTGGCCTGGTGTGGTGCGATGATCTGTCATGTTCCAATTGTCCAATAGCCATGTTCGACGTGCAAGGGTCCAATCCACCAGGAAATAGAAGTATGAGCGGTCATGATCAAGAACAACAGATAATAAGAATTTACGGAGATAGAATTTATACTAATCGTAAAAGATTTTTTTATAACATTTGAAAACTAAATTTTATAGTGAAAAGTAATCTTTAGATAAATATTTGGAAACTCTAAGAAATCGTTTTTAGGAAAAAAAACTCAAAGTTAGTAAAATTAAATTTTAGATAGAAGCTATGTTTTTATTAGTCAAAAATATATTGGAAGTCAAAATATTTTTAGGACAAAACTAATTTTTTTTGTCAAATACATAAAAATCTAGCAATACTTTTTAGTGCTAAAACTAAATTTGTCAAATAAATTTTTAGGTCAAAATAATTTATAATCTAAATAGCTATAATTAATATAATATTTTATGTAATTTCCAAGACCTATTTGTTATACTATAATTAGTAAAATAATATTAGTTAATAATAACATGGTTTATAAAGAAAACTAAGAACTTAAAAAACAAAAACAAATAAAATAGATAAATTAAAACACTACAACCTAACAAAGGAAGTCCAGACTGTCTTCCTTTAAATGATTGAAGGGAGAAAGAAAGAAAACTAAACAGAATAGTAGGAGAGAAAGAGAGAGAGAGGAAAGGAGTTCTCGGAAGGGGAGGAGGCGGAGAGAAGAGGAGAGGGAAGCGGTGGTCGAGGGTTAACCGGGGCTTTCGAGCTCGGCGGAGCCGTTGGGTGCATATATCGACGTTGGTTGCAGATCTCTGCTTGCGGCGACAACACTCGCCGGATGTGGCAGTAAAGCGACGACGAGAGCGGGTCTGGGGATGAGGCTTATCGGCTCGGTGTGTTTGTTGGTGCGGAGCCGGGTCGGAGGCATAATCGGTTGGCCCGCTCGCGGCGAGGTGGCCGGAGCACGGCTCTGTCGCTAGGACGAGGTGTGGAGGGGGAGAGTTCGGCGGTGGTGGCCACGAAATTGGAGCTCGATCTCGGCCACGATGCAGTGCCGATGGTGAGGCAGGGCGCGACGAGGTTTGTGGCGTGTTTTAGGGTTTTTCTTTGGTGGTAATTTGTTGATGGGAGGGTTCTTGGGGTGCCGGGTCAGCAGTATTGGTCACGGCAATTGCCGAGGGTGATGTGTTGGCAGTTGGGAGGCGATGTTGGTCCAGCGGTGGTGAGGGTTTGGGTTTGGTGGTGGTGACAAAGGCGATCTGAAGGGAACGGTCGAAGAGGCTTGCTGTGGTGGTGCGGCATTGGTTTAGAGGTTCGTGTCGGGGTTGTACTCGGATCCTTGTATTTGGACACAAAAAGGATGGATCGATCGTGCCCGGTGTGTTGGACACAACGTGGATAACTGTATAGAATTAATGGAATAAGAATGTGTGGACACAGACACGATGCACAATTTGGTTGTAGAATTTGGGTTGTAAAATTTTGTGGAAAAAATGGCCAGGAGCCTCTCCTTATATAGGAGATGGAAACTCCTATTTAGATAAGGAGTAGGATAGTTTAAATCCCCATGTGGATAATCGCCCTTTTATTCGATTCGATCCAAATTATTATAGAGAAAAATCATTTTAAATTAAAGCTTTTGTAGATAAAGTCGAAATCCAATATTATCTATTTCAATTCAAATTATCAAAATTAATCCAATATTAAATCAAACGAGATTTTAAATATCTTTTCATAATTACTAAGATATAATAATATTAAATTTCAAAAATCATGATAATTATTTAAATATTTGAAATATATTTTTATAAATAAATAAACCAAATATAATTAGTTTTCGTAAAAATCAAGTGGACATGAAATAAATTTTATGTCACCCGCACACAATAATATTTTTACATGAAACAATAGTTTTTTGGAATTACTGCTTATATTTGCACCATTTAATAAAATAACATTTTTAAATAACGTTTGCCAATACTCGACGTGATGTAATAAATCAAATATTTAAATACTTATTTTCTATTTGAAGAATCTTTTAATAAAATATTTGTATGTAAAAGATATATATACCATCTTGTAATTTTGCACGTGATCTAAAAAAAATATTTGTATGTAAAAAAATATATATACCATCTTGCAATTTTGCACGTGACGTACAATTACGAGAACTCGAACTTGCACGTGTTGTAAAAATACGAAGTACAATTTAAATACCATTAAATACAAATTTTATTTAAAAAAATCGTAGTAAAAATTTAGGGGGTTTGTATCCTACCCAACTTAAAAGAATTTCGTCCTCAAAATTTAGAAATAGATAGGGTAGGCAGGGTGGAGGAGATAGAGTGAAAAATCCAATCAATTTTTTTTTCGGCGAGATGACAAAGCATACCATGGAATCAATTTTGGAATAATCGAAAAAAATTAGATAACGAGAAAGAATTGAATTCACGGGTAGAGTTAGAAGATATCTCATGACAACCCATCGGTAACGGTTTTTGATCCATAAAAATGTGTAACTCCCAATTAGGCAAAAGTTTTCTCCGTCCAACTTACAATCAATAACTCAAAAATTTAACTTTCATTTGATATCGTCATAACCCTCGACATAATCATCAATGCCCTTTTATATTCAACTTTCATATTTTGTTTGTCACAAAATTTATAATCCTATTTTCCTTTTATTCTCTTCAATTTAACCTCCAAAATTTACTCACAAATTTTTTTTGAATTCCATCTATATTTATATATCAAATCTGCTATCCGTACGTTAGTACTTTACTTAGTGCAAAATTTTAAATCCAATTTTTTTCTCCAAATAGATTTCGTTGTTCGTACTCTCCTCAAAAATAGATATTCAATGAATCTCTATCCTTCTTTTCCAACATAAATATGCATATTTCCTCAAGCTTTAATCTTCTTAAAAATTTAGGTTGCAGTTAATCAGTTAGTCGAAGATAAGATCAAGGTTACTTTAATATAAACTTGTATCCATAATCGTAAAATCTTTGATAAGTCCAAAATTTCCATTCAATAATTTTCTAATAGTCTTCTTCCTACTTATTTTCTCTCGAGTTAGTTTCCTCCCACATAGTTACCTTCAAAAATTTACATAAAAAATTTGTTCACCCAATTCAGTCGAGAGTAAAATTATCTGACCTTGCTACGACCTTTAAATCTACCATCATCATATAGTTAAATTCCTAAATCATCAAGAATTTAAAATTTTACACCCTTTTGAAAATCTAATAGCTTAAAACACCCCATCTATCATTTCAAAATTTCTTAACAATAGATTACCACGAGTAACCACTTTGTTGATCAAGAATCTACTCTCATTAAATCATGAAATGTACTCCGCCTAATAGGGTTTACTGCAAGATTTTACTTATGCGTATTCAACCATTTTATTCAACTATACCACTACTCTCTTCTGGGGGTTTCCTAATCTAACCTCTACTAACCATCGGATGTCATGATCAAATTCCATCTTTGCATAAGGGAATCATACAAGAAATAAGAGTTACATGAATTACGGAGGAGTTTAAATAAAATCTTCAGTGAGTTGTGCAATAAAAGGATCAATTTTAAGCACGAAATAAAGATAATTTAGGAAATCTCGTAGATCAAGATAAAGTAAGTTAGGGACACAGTTTCTAGAGAGAAGATAGTCTCTTAAATAAGGGTATGGTCAAGGGAATAATTCTAATCATTTTTAAGTTTCAAAAAATTAGATGGTCACGATAAAAGATCTAGATTTGAGGAAAGGTCGAGTAAGTCAAGATAAAGATATAGTTATACAGTCTGGTCGATGACTAACTACACTTGTGTACATACGACTATCATGGTCATGGATGATATGGCAATTAACTTCTATTTCAATAGAGTGAACATGCGTTCTTTTTGGTTTTCTATCAATATAAGATCTAATCTAAAATTTTAAGTTCCTCAAAAGTTTCTCAATAAAAATTCTCAAAATAATCTACCAAGTTTCTAATCACTTTACGTCGTTAAGTATAATCATAATTTAAATCTCAAACTCTCTAATCAGTCTTGAAATAACTATTCTTACATTACTACTAAATTTCCACCAAAATTTTAATATTATCCCTCCAACTTTAAATTCAAGAGGTTATAAATCATGAATCATGCGACCAAATTGCACATTTAAAATCTCTTCCAATCGATTTCATCTCCCTCAAAAGGTGTTTATAACCCAATAAATCATAAGTATATATATATATATATATATATATATATATATATATATATATATATATATATATATATATATATATATATAAATATTATATATATATATATATATATATATATATATATATATATATATATATATATATATATATATATATAATATATATATATATATATATATATATATATATATAAAAATATATATATATATAATATATATATATATATAAATTCTCAAAATAATTCTCAAAAATTCTCAAAATTCTAAAAAAAAAAAAATTCTCAAAAATTCTCAAAAAAAAAAAAAAAAAAAAAATATATATATATATATATATATATATATATATATATATATATATATATTATATATATATATATAATATACTTATGATTTATTGGGTTATAACACCTTTTGAGGGAGATGAATATATATATATACTTATGATTTATTGGGTTATATATATATATATATATATATATATATATATATATATATATATATATATATATATATATATATATATATATATATATATATATATATATATATATATATATATATTCTTTTTTTTCCCACACAACATTCAAAAATCAAAATCAAATAACCAATATCATTTTTCACATTTTTTTTCAATCCCAACATTTTCTAGTCAAATTGGTCATCTCACAATCATAGTTTTAATAAATTTAAAACTTCCAAAATTTTTGAGATAAACCCTTAGGGTATCCAAATAAATTTTTTTAATATCATCAATCCAAACTAAACTTCAAATCTTAATATACTCCTTGACCGTTAATCATATGACACAATTTAAAAGTTTAAGATTCTTCTAAAATCGATTTCATATTCCAACAAACCATAAATATTTTCTAGAACCTTCAAAAATAAATTTTGTCTTCTCTACCCTTTGTAGAACCCATCGATCCTCTCGTGGATATCACCTAATGGTATCAAAATAAAATCCTAACAATCCTTTGGTAATATTGCTACTACCCAACTTGGAATTAACTAATCCTTGGGATCCTAGTTTTAGAAAATAAAATGCCTTTATAACTTAATTAGGACCTCAATTCATACTAATTTTCAAAGTAATCACTCTACCCATGTATTTTACCTATAAGCATATATTTGTGTAGTCATCTTCCTAACTGCCACTAAGCACGAAAAATAAGAATTTACAGTAGAAGGGAATCAAGCAAGATGCAAATCAAGGATGGTAACGAGAGTTTGAAACATAGAGTCAAGGAAGAAGGTCAAGTATGAGGAAAAGATTTCTAAATTCTAATCCTATATAAGCAGGCTCACATTGGTACAGTAACTTAACTGAAGTGATAAACTAGACTTGCTGTTTGCCATTAAATATCAAGCACAACAAATTACAAATGAATTGAACTTGATTGCAAACTCGCTTGTACAAAAGAAAGCCTAGAAAGAAATCCTAGGAAACAATCTAAGTACAATTGTTTAGTTTTGCTTCTGGGGGTGACGATGTAGGCCTTAAAAATGAAAGTCACGCTGAGTTGATCAGAACAAAGTCTCAAAGTCACGCTGAGTTGATCAGGACAATCACGCTGGGAGACAGCTCATCATTTTGTCAGAGTATCATTATGACTGACAGCACGACAGTCGAAGAATGTCTTCTCGTATGCCACGTATGCACGGAACTCGAGAGATCACAGCCGACTATTGCGTGACTTTCAAAATCTTCTTCAGCAAGACTTAGCCTTCACCAAGTTGGCGTACCAAAAGAGCTTCTTGTCATTTAATGCGACTGACAAAGGCAATCACTGTCAGAGATTTTGTGTCAGTCGAGGCATGTCGAATCAAGACAGCTGGCAGTCCTGCCTCAAGCTTGCGTAGATTTTGAGCCTTCTGGCTCAAGTCTGCGTGTATTTTGAACTTATATGTTTCTTCCTCAAGTCTGCGTGTATTTTGAGCTTTTTGTCTCAAGTTTGCGTGGATTCTGAAGTTTCATGCCCTACGTCTGCGTGGATTTTGAAGCTTTCTTCCCTAAGTCTGCGTGGATTTTGAAGCTTTTTGCCCCAAGTCTGCGTAGATTCTTAAGCTTCTTGCCCCAAGTTTGCGTGGATTTTGAAGCTTTCTGACCCATGTCTGCGTGGATTTCGTCTTCAACAAGTCTGTGTGGATTTCATCAAATTGGAGTACGGGGCAGCCATGCCACTGATCTCTCGCCCGCGTGTCCTGTAACTTGCACACGACTCATGCATGATTGCCATGTGTCCAACAGTTACAGGCCACGTCCAGTAACTGCACACAACCTTGCGTATGTTAAATCCTGCATGATTTTCAACTAGGCACAGGTTGTGAAGACAGTTATCCTTTCAGTTATTTTTGACTCTATAAATAGAGTTCTTTTTCTCATTCATTGTATAGATACATAGTTGTCTAACTTACTGTCAAAATTTTGAGAGCTTTTCTTCTTCGTATAGTCCAAGGGATAAAGTGATCATTTTCTAGATTGGATTCCTACAGTTGTAATTTTCCCAGATACACAATAAATAAAGTGAATTTATTTATGGAAAACAAATTGGCGACTCTGCTGGGGAAAACCATCTCCTCTTCTGAGATGGCAACAACTCAATACGACACTTCGTCAGTCGGCTCGACGAAGAAGGTGATATCGATCCAATTCGATCAACTCGCCTACGAAGAAATGCAGCGGGCTAAGGGTGGGAAGCCCACTTCAGCCTCCATCACCACTGCCAAGTCGAAAGGACGCTATGTCTATGTCCCTAAGAATCTGGTGGCAGCCAATGGTGAAGTCTCTGCCACAGTGTCTACTCCTAACACTGGCAAAGACTCTACTATAAGCACGCACACTCTTGTGCGCTCAAAGATGACAGCATTCAAAAGTCATGCTGACAGTACTGGCTCCTTAGCCAAGTCTGTTCCAGCGTGCAATCTCACATTCAAAAGACATGCTGACAGTACTGGCTCCTTAGCCAAGTCTGTTCCAGCGTGTAATCTCAATCCCAAAAGTCACGCTGGCAGCACTGGCTCATTAGCCAAGTCTGTTCCAGCGTGCAATCTCACACCCAAAAGTCACGCTGGCAGTACTGGTTCCTTAGCCAAGTCGGTTCCAGCGTGTAATCTCAATCCCAAAAGTCACGCTGACAGCACTGGCTCCTTAGCCAAATCTGTTCCAGCGTGTATTTCTAAAATCAAAAGTCACGCTAACAGCAATGGTTCTTTAACCAAATCTGTTTCAGCGTGTATTCCATATACATCATCTAAGAAGAATAGCTCCTTAGCTGTTTCTTCTTCTGTGCCAAGTTCTACTAGAACTGGGGGTGGTTTTCCGCACAAAGTCCCTTCGAAAAGGAATAACTCTTTAGTTGTTTCTTCTGCTCCTGTAGTTTTTACTTCAGGAACAGATTTGACTGACAATTTTGTTAGTCAAAGAAAAGGAGATGGTCTTTTGACTACTCTTCCTTCTGGACATTCTATGTCTCAAAACTTGAATAAGTCTAAGATGAAACATTCTTTAATATTTTCTTCTACGACTTCTTCGAATTGGGCACAGAATCTGTCTAGAAAAGAGGGTCTGTTACCAACTCCTAATCAAGGGGATGGTTCAACTCTTCCTTCTCTGCAAATATCCAGATCAATGGAAGGAAAACTCCAAGCTTCAAAAACCAATGTGTTACCTCCAACTGATCTAAGAACAAAACTTAATCAAACCCGTTTGGGAAGCACTTCTGGTGTTAAGAAACCACACCAATCGGAAATGAAAATAAAAGATCCAGATGCAGAGTATGCTAGAAATTATGTGGCTCATATTAATCACTCATTATATAATCAAGAGCCATCAAGACCCAAGAACCAGAAATATATTCCTAAAAAAATACAAAGAGTGTTCTCTGATGTACCTCAGTCATCATAAACAGATTTACGAGAACACCTTCAACAGAAGAGAAGGAATAATTCTATGACAATGGATCATGCTGAATGTGACTTCCAGCCAAGAGTCATAATTCAATGCAGATGTCAATCAATGGTTCAGGACTATGTTGATCATGAATGTGATTTTCAGCCGAGAGTCACAATACAATACAGATGTCAAACTAAACGACAATCTGTCTTCAATCGGATTTAGTGTGAACCTATGCCTGATAAAGATGAACCTTTGTTTGCTTCTGTCAACATGACCTCTCGGTATACTGGGGGTAGAGCTGATAGTCCAGATGGAGTATATAGAGGCACCAGAGCCAGAGTCCTGGCCTCTAGTCAAAGGACTTTGATTTCTGAAGATGATTCTGAATTTCTCGGAGAATCTAACTTCCCACCTCTTCCTACTGGGGGTAGTTCTCCTATAATTGACTTTGATGCACAAAGCAATGATTCAGAACAAACAACATCCACCAGTTCATCAATAATCCCTCGTACAGTCACGACTTATATGGTTGATGGAAATACTGATGAACCTTCTTCTTCCTTGACTCCTCAAGAACAAATCTCTGGAGCTGGGGTTAGTGCTTATAATGCTGTTCCTCCTCCCAACTATTCTCTACAAGCTACGACTCCACAATCTTCCGGAGTTGTCTCTGACGAATTAAAGAATCTCAAAACTCAATTTGAGGCATTCAAACAAAAAGATGGTTTACAAAGGTTAGGCATCAAGCAACCTTATCTGATAGAATGGAAGAAAGTATCGTATCCTCCTAAATACAAGCCTCCTACTATCTCATTCTATGATGGAACCACTTCTCCAAGTTAGTTTATTAATCACTTTGAAGTGATGACTGACCAGTTGCAACCAAGCGACGCCCTCCTTACTCGGGTATTTGTTGGATGTCTCAAGGGAACGGCTTATGAATGGTATAGAAGTCTCCCAGATGGGTGTATTACTTCATTTGCCGATTTTAAACAAATGTTTCTTGAACGATTCTATGAAGGACTCAATGACATGACTATGTCTGCTCTTATTAGAATCAAGCATAAAAATAATGAAACTACAGAGGATTTCATTGAACGATTTCGAAGAGAAGCTCTGAAGAAGCCTCTTGGAACTCCTGATGCTGTTACTATCGACACATGTAAATCAAATCTGTTGCCAATCATCAGCATGTGGACAGGATCTACTCAATTTCAAGACTGGCCTTCCTTCATAGTTAGTGCCAAAGCTGCAGAAATTAGTGCTGAAACCTTCAAAGGTTTAGGAGTGCAGATGACTCCCAAAGAAACAGGTCAAGGTACTAACAATAATGCTAAAAACAATGCTCGCAAGGGAAAAGAAACCCTTGAAGTTAATCTTCAGAGTAAGAATGCATCGAATATTCAAACTCCTCCTATCTCTACAACTCAACAACCAAGAGCACCTCGTCCCAAAGAAGAATACTCTTTTGATGACGATGATGTCCTTGGTATCTTTGAATGTCTGCTGAAAGATAATAAAATACAATTACCAGAGATCAAGAAACCTGATGAAGCTGGTAAGACGGATCATCCTAAATACTGTCCATACCACAGAATGTTGGGTCACACAATTCGTACATGTTATGTACTGAAAGGAAAGATCCAAGAAATGATTAAATCTGGAGCTATCTCCCTTACTCCGAAGGAGAAGACTGTCACTTCCAATGTCGTCTCTATGCAATTCAGAGACTTCCCTTCTCAATTTCTTGAAAGTGGGATCATTTCTATTCCCAAAGCAACTCTTGAAATAGTGAACATTCCTCTTCCACAGTATGAAGGATTAGTGCCAATTACTATAAAAACAGGAGAAATCATGTGGATTCATCCTGATCTAGTGGTAGATTTTGAATCTCCTCCTCTTCAAAAGACTACTTCCCGAAAGTCCAAGAAGGCTGGAAAGACTAAGTCATGTCATATGACTTCTCTCGGATCTAATCCTGACATAGAGCCAAAAGACAAAGAAGAAGCACTTGCTGGATCTACTCGAACAGGGAAATCTTATCTAAAGGATTACTCCAAAAATCCTGAAGATACTCCTGATATCCCTTCTGCTGATAAAGATTCTTCTAATGTTCCTCTTGAAGAAGAATCATCCATCGCACCTACTCCTTCAACTGCACCGGTTGAACCTGCTCCTTCAAAGCCTACAGCTCTTGAGAAAGGCAAGCAACAGGCTCGGTTTGATAAACCAATCAAGAAGTCCTCTCCTTTTGGGCTTCTGAAGCCTTATAACTTTGACATTTTAGCTCAACTTGCTAATACTCCAGCTAGAATGTCCCTCATTGAACTTCTATGTCTTTCTAAAGAGACTCGAGAGACATTAAGTGAAGCACTTCTTCAGGCAGACTCTTGTCTTGCACAGTTAAAGAAGCCAGATGTAGAACCTGCCACTTGCTTACATTACAACAGTGTACTGGAGATTATCCCAAATATTACCTTTACACAAGATGACATACTACTGGAGGATAATCGATATGATCGGCCTCTCTACTATACCGGTTATATCGATACAATAAAGATAGATCGTATCCTCATTGATCCAGGGTCTGCCATAAGCATAATGCCAAAGAGTCTATTGGACGAACTAAAAATTCCTCTTCATAAGCTTTCCAAGACAGTTACTACTATACTGGGATTTAATCAGAGCCGAAGCGAGCCCTTGGGAAAGATTCATCTAAAACTTCAGATAGGTGGTTTCAGACCCAAAGTCACTTTCTATGTGATCGAGATTATGGGATCCTATAATCTTCTTCTGGGGAGGCCATTTCTTCATGAAAATAATGTGGTGCCTTCTACTCTTCATCAGTGTTTTAAATACATTGACCGCAATGGAAGAGTACAAAAGGAAGTGGCTGACATAAATCCTTTCCATGGGGTTGAAGCTTATTTCAATGATTCCCGGATGTATAAAGAAGAATATACAAGGGTGATACAAGCTATGGAGAAAGAAGATTCACAAAGTGAGACTTTAATAATCCCTGTTAAAGGTCGAATTACTCAGCAACAATCTCCTAAACCCTCCGGAGAAGGTTCTTTCATCATTCCAGTGAGTGGACGGATTTCTCTATTACCTCAGTCGTCTACTCAAGATACACTGATCATTCCTGTCAGTGGGCGTACTATAGTTCCTGTGTCTTCACATATGAAACATGATACTCTGCTAATCCTAGTTGGAGGGCGGACTACTCTTCCATCTCAGGCTTCAAGGGAGCTCACCTCTTCTGAGCCATTTGTTATCGATCTTAATCGAAACAAAGCTTCTTCTCATTCTTCTTCTCCCCTTTAGTCATTGATTTGGCTAAGATCTCTAAGGCTCAGCCTTCTCCCAATGTAAATATTGCTGCTTTTAAGTTTAATGAAAAGCCTCCATCTTTGCAGTATATTGATGTGTGTAATTATGTTCATAGTTATTTACATTTGTTAGATGACTTGAGCATAATAACCATAGGAGTTGTACAGACTTTTCATACAGATGTATCCTTAGAATTAGTACAATCTTCATACTTTCTAGTTCCCAGCAGAAAGCCAGAAGACATTCCAATATTCTTCTACAAAGGGCCCCAAAATCCTTCTATCCCTGAAGATGAGGACAAAAATGATGATACTGGAAGATTACAACTACATCGTTATAGTCAGCAATCTAAAGACATCATTAAAAATATGGGCTATGATTTCAGAACTGGCCTCAATAATGGAAAAGAAAGAAAAATGCCTGTTCGAATTCCTCCTCTGAAATATGGGAGAACGAAATACGGATTGGGCTATACTGCTCCTATTCCTTTTATCAATATTGTTCATGAAGATCCCGAATCTGACGAAGATAAGAGATCTGATTCTTCTAGCACTACCTCTTGGGATTCCGATACGAGTATCGGTGATTTCTACTGCAATATTCTGTCTTCCAACATGGTCTCCACTGACCGTTCTGAAGAAAGTGATAAAGACGAAGATGAGTTTGAAATCTCACCTGAATCAGAACAATGGGCCCAAAGGTTAGATAATCAATGGGAGTTCCGCTTCGAGCAAAAGGAACCTCCGACTGAAGATAAACTTGTTCAAATAGATGTTGGTAAAGAGGGATCTCCCAAACCAATATTCATTAGCGAAAGTCTTTCAGAAACTGATAAGCAAGACATGATTAAACTTATTCGTGAATACATCGATGTCTTCGCTTGGAGTTATGAAGATATGCCAGGACTTGATCCACAAATCGCAACTCACAAGCTCAATATCTTGTCGAATGCTAAACCGATCAAACAACAACAGCGACGATTTTGCCCAGACATTATGGATGCAATTGAAGCTAAAGTTAATAAACTCATGGCCTCTGGGTTTATTAGAGAGGAACAACATCCCGATTGGGTGGCTAATATAGTTCCTGTTCTTAAAAAGACTGGCAAGATCAGAGTTTGCATAGACTTCCGCGATCTCAATGCGGCATGTCCTAAAGACGAATTCCCTCTACCAATCACTGATGTTATGATCGATAATACCTGTGGGTTTGAACGGATGTCATTCATGGACGGGTATTCTGGATACAATCAGATTAAAATGTTTCCAGATGACGAGAAGCACACTTCTTTCAGAACGCCGATTGGTACATACAGTTATACAGTTATGCCGTTCGGTCTCAAGAATGCAGGAGCAACTTATCAACGAGCTATGAGCACTATATTCCGTGAACATTTGCGAAAAATAGTCGAATGCTATGTTGATGATATTGCAGTCAAAAGTCGACAAAAGGAGGATCACATCCAAGATTTGAAGACTATATTTGATCTAATGCGTAAGCATCAATTAAAGATGAACCCTACTAAGTCCTTCTTAGGCGTCTCTAGTGGTAAATTTCTCGGCTTCGTCATTACCTCTAAAGGTATACACGTGGATCCCGAGAAGATCAAAGCCATCCAAGAGATGCGTCCTCCACGCACCTTAAAAGAGCTACGAGGATTTCAAGGAAGGATCGCTTATATCAGGAGATTCATTTCTAATCTTTCAGGACGCTACAGACCATTCAATAAACTTATGAAGAAAGGTGTTTCTTTTGTCTGGAATGATGAATGCCAGAAATAAAATTGAGTTCAAGGATATTTTTATGTCTGAATTCTATTTTTTCTAATCAGTATTAAACTAAGATTATTTCTGGTTTAATATCATTTGATAGAATTACAAAGTTTGTTTGTATATTCTATTATATTGAAATGTGTCATGTATTATTTCCCTCTGAACATATTTTTTATAAATCTATCATTACCAGAACAGCAAAATCAAAAATCAGATCAAGAATTTTTATTTGCTTTCATTTTATAATCAAAACATGGAATACAAGTGAAAGTGAAAATGAAAAAGATTCACTTATTTGGAGTTATCAGCTCCCTGATACGATCTAGAACAGCATTCAGTTTCTCTTCATAAGTTTTTCGAACTCTTTCCGCTGCTTCAATTGTAACATTCTGTTCATTAAAAATAATGATAGCAGACTGGCGACGGTTGACTTCTTCAATCTGTTCCGCCTGCATCTGTTCTCGTTCCTTCTGAAGAATTTTATAGCGTTTGGCTTCAGAGATATAAGCAGTAGCCACCCCAGCTTGCTCTGTTTCCATGGCAACAATTCGTTCTTGAAGTCGAGCCAATTCCTCTTTCAATTTCTTCAGCTCTTCGGTCTTGGATGCTTTATCCTTCTCCAGAAGCTCTACTCTTTGACGAGTAGCTAATATTTCTTCACCCTTTTCTACTAATTTCTCAGTAGAAGAGGCAAGAAATGCTTCAAAAGCTGCTTGTTGGGACTGTGCTTCATGCTCTAGTTGACTGATCTCAGCTGCAGTTAAAGATTGAAGGTCTTCCTTCTTAGTCTCCCAATATTTTTGGATAGTTGCTTCCAACTCATCCAGGAGATGTTCGAAGAAGATGCACTGAGATTCACAACCAGCATGTCGCAGAGCCATGAGCGGGAAATTAACCATAGTTTGAAGATCAAAAAAGGGCATGGCTTCATCCTTCAAGAAACGTCTGGAATATGTATCTAGATATGAGTAAATGATTTCTGAATACATTCCCAGAGTTCTTGCTAGACCAGTCTCGAATCCAGGAGTCGCTGTCATCATGGAAGAAGAAGCTTGAATGTTCTCCATCCTAGGAACGGAAGTGTGTGCGACTGGAGAAGTTGGCACGTGTGAACTCCCTTCATCAGCATCGGCCTGGATAAGCGGAGCATGAGTCGAACTCATTGCTGCAGCAGTTCCTACAGTCAAAGGAAGAGAAAATAATAATCAGCATATAAAGAAAAATAAGCAGCAGTTCCTACAGTTAAAGGAAAATATATCAGCATATAAAGAAAAATAAATAGCAGAAATAGAATTTGAAATATAGTTCTACCAGGTTGAGGTTCATATTTGATATGTGAAGGAAGTCTGGCATCTTCTCGTAGTCGGTCCATGATAGTGTCCGACACCTGCTTCATATGGCTGCTTCCAGCTCCAGAATTACTGGGTGCTGTAGCATTGTCTGGAGATTGAGCAGGTTCAGGGCTAAGTTCCATTCTGTTTCCCTTCACTTTATCCTCATCATAAGGAGTCGAAGTGCCAGCATACCAGTCTTTTCCTCCTTCAGTTTCTTCTTCTTCTTCATCTTCAAGATGAGCTTCTGATTCAGGGTCAATGATATTCACATCTTCATGAGTCTCTGAAACAGTGACGATATCAAGCTCGGTATTGGTTGCCAGTTCAGTCCTCTCTGGAATATCAGTTCGAAGAATGATGTCTTGACAAACATTTTTCAACAAATCATCAGCAGCTGATAGCTCAGACGCCGGCACGTCTTCATCGCCTCTGGCCGAAGAAATGTTTTCTTCAGCTTGAATTTCAGGAACTTCTGACTGTTTTGTCACTTCTTCTGGGGCTGGTTCTTCTTCAGAGTAATCAATCTGGTCATCCAGTGCCTGAATGACGCTCTCAGTCCCATGCTCAAATGGGATCATCCTCGTCTCCGAGGGTTCAATAGCTACTCCACTTGTGGTCGGAGCAGTCATTTCCTGAGCTGGAGTAGACTCTACTTCAGTCTGTTCAGTTGAAGCTGTCGGAAGATGAATATCATCAGACTCAGTCTTTTCAGTAGAAGCTGCTTCGTTGATTTCTGGCAAAACTCTTCCACTCATGATCGTTTCTAGGAGTTTATTGCCCTTCATTTTGCTGACAGACTTCTTGACATATTTGTTTAAGGGCATGCTTTCATAGCCCAATGGTGGAGGGACACATTGGATAGACCAATGTGACGCCCGATTCAAGACATTTCTGCATTCTGGAAGGGTGTGAACCTTCCAGAACGTCTCTCCAGAGTACCTCTCCAGGAAAAGACTGCTACTTCCTCCTGCCCCTGGAGGTATCAGACCATCATGATGAAGGAGAAGCCAACCATATAAATATGTGAATGACATCTCTATCCTTGGGAATTCTTTAGTCATCATCCTCTGATCAGACAGCATGTTGGTTACAAAATTCCGGAGACCTGCATTCAGCCTACAGGTCATTGCCGATAATAAGTCTAGCTTGTAACCATACACAAAGCGCACCGCTGCAAAGATAACGCCTCTGTGTATCCTGTCCAAGGAACTGGAGCCAGGAACGATGAATCTCCTTAACCACAGAGATAAGAATCCGGCCAAATGACCGTTCCTTGACAGACTCTTTCCGCTCTGTCTTATATAAGAGCTGAAAGTAGTTCCAGCTTTGAACTCGTACCAGTCTTCAGTGATAGTAAAATCCTTGCAATCATATTTCTCCAGCAGATAAATGATTTCACCTTCAGAGAGAGGTTTGAAGTTGCTGATTTGGTACAATCTTTTCTCGTTTATTTTCTTATCATCCTTTTCACGGTTCATGAAAAGGTAGGACATCCACTTCTGAATGTGGTTGCCAGCTTTATCCTTGGAACCCTTGTAATATAGAGTACATGTACCAAAATGGCACATCATCTCTTCAAATAGATGTACCATCTCTGGGTTCTTCTATGACAAAAAGTTTAGCTCTTCTGTCGTAGGAACATACTCCTCATACGGCAGCGAGCCTGAAGGCAGATGTGAGATGTATTCCATCTCATGAAGGGCAAAGCCCATTTCTCCTTTTGGAGTCATAAAGGTCCCCGTCCTGTGGTTGTATCTTTCAACCAAAGCCAGGAATAGGAAGGGGTTGGGCTTGAAGCCGTAGGATGAATTGACGACGGCATCATAAAGATTAATTTTCTTCAGCTCAGTCTCAAAATTTTCCAAAGCCCAGTGGACCAAAGTCTTCCATCTCACATTCTCCTGATTCATTAGGCCGTTCATCCTCGGCGTCGAATCGGTAGGATAGAATGCATTCTTGTTTGACATAAATTCGTTTATGAAAATGGGCATCCTGAATGGCATCAAGATGGATGAATCTTCAGGTGGTATGCATCCAGGCTTCAAACCCCAAAATACTGATACATGGTTTTCTGGGGCACTGAAAAATCCCTCCTTCCTGTAAATAATACGGCTTGCCTTCGCCTGCTGATATTCTGTTAAATGCCAGGACATCTTTCTCGGATAGCTGGCATGCATGAGTCTCATGATTGATAAGCCCCTGGAAACCTTTGGCCAGTACATGGGCTGTTTCACATCCCCTTCGAAGTAGAAGCACACCTTCTCTCTGATGCCCTTCGGCTGAGATTTCTGTGTTATGGCATCTCCGAACAAGAATGCTGGTTTCTTGTGGGATACCAGATCCAAACTCTGAAAGGGTTGTCCATTCATTAAGCAGAGTAAGGTTGTATGATCTTGATTGGCCAACAAAGACAATCTGGCTTCTGGAAGATCAAATTGAGGGAATTGTACATGAGATAGATCATGCTTAAATGAGAAACTCCAATGCCCTTCATAATCTGCTTCTTCACTTCGGATGTTCACTACAGAAAATAAAAGAAGACAAAGTCAGATATATCTCTGTCTATGCGTGTATTACAGTATTTGAAGGAAATTTCAAAAGTCACGCATACTTCATATGGATGTACTACCAAAATATGCCGAGTAATTTATTCACGCAGATGATTAATTCACGCAAAGTCCAGACAGATTAGGATGAAAGTAACGCATCATTGCCAGAATCACATTTAAGAATGATAAAAACATGCTAACAGATCAAGACTAATCTATCCAGATGATGACTCTCAGAGGTCTGCATGACTATTTCAAATATTGACATCTCTGCCAACATGTGAAAAATTACGCAGAGTCATTATGAAAGCTGTGTGACTATTTCAACATAGACATTTCTGCCAACATGAAAAGTCACGCAGAGTCATGAGAGCCATGCTCCTTTGCATGAAACACAGAGCTTCGTAAATATGAAGATGTGAAGTATGGCTGACCCTAAAGAGGGGGCATACTTTATTAATATCCTTTGCCCTAAGAAGGGGGGATATATTTCTGAAGTTCATTATTTGTTTTAAAATCCTAAAAATTCTATGTGGAGTTCATCTTCATCAAAGTCGTCTTCAAACAGTTCGTGTCCCCCATCACTTACGATGCATAGGAGCTTGTGGGACTTCCTGTCGAGGAAGCCTGTCAGTAGTGGCACGCGAAAAAGTCGCAGGGGCTTTCCCCTTGGCCTGAGCATCAGCCTTCTTGGGAGCCATTGTTGTTGAAAAGGAGAAGAAGAAGTCGGGGAAGAAGGAGTTCATCGGGGAAGATGAAGTTCTCTTCTGTGGGTTCTCTCTTTGAAATGCAAGTAAAGAAAGAAAGAAGTAATCTATGGCATATTTATAGGCTCATAAAGAATTCCAAACGGCATATCATTTTTTGCCTCGATTTAAGCGTTTGATACGGGATCCTAACTACACAGAATCCCAACAGTCCAATCATTTAGGAGTAAATATCTCTTTAAAGTCATCTCAGTGTGACTAAATTCATTTTATCATCTTAAATTTCAAAGTATTTTGAAATAATTTATCATTTTTTGAAAAGTTTGAAGGGGGTTTTGTAGGCCTTAAAAATGAAAGTCACGCTGAGTTGATCAGAACAAAGTCTCAAAGTCACGCTGAGTTGATCAGGACAATCACGCTGGGAGACAGCTCATCATTTTGTCAGAGGGTCATTATGACTGACAGCACGACAGTCGAAGAATGTCTTCTCGTATGCCACGTATGCACGGAACTCGAGAGATCACAGCCGACTATTGCGTGACTTTCGAAATCTTCTTCAGTAAGACTTAGCCTTCACCAAGTTGGCGTACCAAAAGAGCTTCTTATCATTTAATGCGACTGACAAAGGCAATCACTGTCAGAGATTTTGTGTCAGTCGAGACACGTCGAATCAAGACAGCTGGCAGTCCTGCCTCAAGCTTGCGTGGATTTTGAGCCTTCTGGCTCAAGTCTGCATGTATTTTGAACTTATATGTTCCTTCCTCAAGTCTGCGTGTATTTTGAGCTTTTTGTCCCAAGTTTGCGTGGATTCTGAAGTTTCATGCCCTACGTCTGCGTGGATTTTGAAGCTTTCTGCCCCAAGTCTGCGTGGATTTTGAAGCTTTTTGCCCTAAGTCTGCGTAGATTCTGAAGCTTCTTGTCCCAAGTTTGCGTGGATTTTGAAGCTTTCTGACCCAAGTCTGCGTGGATTTCGTCTTCAACAAGTCTGCGTAGATTTCATCAAATTGGAGTACGTGGCAGCCATGCCACTGATCTCTCGCCCGCATGTCCTGTAACTTGCACACAACTCATGCATGATTGCCATGTGTCCAACAGTTACAGGCCACGTCCAGTAACTGCTCACAACCTTGCGTATGTTAAATCCTGCGTGATTTTCAACTAGGCACAGGTTGTGAAGACAGTTATCCTTTCAGTTATTTTTGACTCTATAAATAGAGTTCTTTTTCTCATTCATTGTACATATACATAGTTGTCTAACTTACTGTCAAAATTTTAAGAGCTTTTCTTCTTCGTATAGTCCAAGGGATAAAGCGATCGTCTTCTAGATCGGATTCCTACAGTTGTAATTTTCCCAGATACACAATAAATAAAGTGAATTTATTTATAGAAAACAGGGGTGACGATAGAGGCTCAGGAAAGTGTAGCAACTCTGCCTTACTCCTTGGACTATCTGACGCGTTCCTTGCTCTTGAAGAAATTTCCCTTCGTAGGTTGCCAGCCTTTTGCATGGGTGTGGTACCCTGCTATTTATAGTGATTTTAGGATGAAGGATATTTTAAGCTGTATAAATGGCCACGTGGCCACGTGACTACAACAGTACATGAAGACTCGCTCTTTGGCTGCCAGCTGGTGGTTTGTTGAGATTTTTTTGTTAGAGCAAATCTGGGTGGTTGAGACTTGTTCAAATTGCCATGTGTCCCCCCGCAACAGAGTAAAATCAATCTTCTGCGGCCCGGATCAACTTGGCCGCGTACGGTACCAAGAATCTTTCTTCTGCGGCCTGGATCGGCGCGGCCGCATGAAATCTCAAGAGCCTTCCTTCTCCGGCTCGGATCATCTTGGCCGCATGAGGTCTCAAGATTGTTTCTTTTGCGGCTCAAATTGGCTTGGCCGCATGAGGTCTTCAAGAGACTTCCTTCTGTGAATCAGATCATCTTGGCCGTATGAAGTCTCAAGAGTCTTCCTCATGCAGCTCAAGTCCACTTGGCCGCATGGGGTCTCCAAGAGCCTTGCTTTTGTGGCTCAATTTTACTTGGCTGTATGGGTTCTTCGAGAGCCTTGCTTCTGCGGCTCGAGTCTACTTAGTCGTATGGGGTCTCCAGGAGCATTCCTTCTGCGACTTGGTTTTACTTGTCCGTATGGGATCTCCAAGAGCCTTGCTTTTGTGGCTCGGTTTCACTTGGCCGCATGGGTTCTTCGAGAGCATTGCTTCTGCGGCTTGAGTCTACTTAGCCGCATGGGGTCTCCAGGAGCATTCTTTTTGCGGTTTGGTTTCACTTGGCCGTATGGGATCTCTTGGAGCCTTGCTTCTGCGGCTAGTGGATACATGACAGGCCGGCGCATAAAATATGCGATATGACTACCTCTCGCAAGTCGAGAGCAGATTGATCTACCTTTGCATTCGTTTTGTGGGCTCGGGTATCCTGAGCGCCCAGGTGCGTAGGTATCATATTTGCTCCCTGATCTGAGGCTAGTAAAAGTACTTGCTCTCGTTCGTTGTTGGAAGACTTTTGGAACCATCATATTTGCTCCCTGATTTGAGGCTAGTAGAGCACTACTCTCGATCGTTGTAGGAAGACTTTTGGGACCATCATATTTTCTTCCTGATCATCGGCTAGTAAAGTACTGCGCTCGATCGTTGTAGTGAGACTTTTGAGACCCATCCTGTCTGTTAGCCCTGGGGAACTGGACGCGGGTGGTTCTGTACAACTTTCCATCAGGAGTCCGTATAACAGTTAACGGTGTCCGCTAACGGACAGCAACTTGGACAGTTGACTGGGCTTGTTGGGCCCGCAATGCCCTAGACTTCTCCGACTTAGCACCCGAAGGTGCGTAGTAGGAAGAGTCCAAGTTGAAAGGAGGAAAGGAAAGTTGGTGCCCTTTTTAAAGGAGGGAAGGGGGCTCTATATATAGAATGGAGTGAGCCCTTTCTTCTTCTCCTTTCCGATGTGGGACTAAAAGCAATATTCTCTTTTTCATGCTTCTACAAGACCCCCTTCAAAGTTTTCAAATTGTAAATTTGGAATACTTTGAATAAGAAGCATGGAAAGTAGAGTTGTTCAGGTGTGGCAATCCTATCAGAGGTAGCATGGACGTGATAGGTTTGGGTACTTCTACTGGGGATTTTATGTGGACTTATCATCCTTGGCGTACCTTGGTTTTAGGTACAGATAATAAGTTGAGAGAGGAAACCAACATATTTACTCAGAGGTGATATGGATGTGGTAAATATGAGGTTGATGGTAAAGCTTTCCTACTCAAAGGTGATATGGACATGGTAGGAGTGAACTCGGTGAGGATACACTGAACAACTTAGAGGTGATATGGACATGGAAGTTCTATGATTGATGTGCCACAACACAGGGGTTGTTGCACGAGAAGTTTACTCAGAGGTAAGGTGGACGTGGTAAATAATTGTTTTTAGCATCATCTGCTTTGTAAGGGGTAGGAAAACAACTCAGAGGTGATTTGGACATAGTTGTTCTACTACTGGAGAGTGAATGCAACAGAACAACTGGGCTCCAGAAGCATATAATTGTGAGAGAATGAGTACTTGTACTAGAGGACCTAATACAGCATTTGTGATTGATAAAGGACATCCCACTGGGGGACTTTTGTGGACCTATTGCCCTTTTGTGCATCTAGAGATGCGAGCAATAGATTTGAATAATATTTTGTGGACCTATTACTCTTTTTGTGCACTGATGGTACGAGTAATAAATTAGGATAACTTTGTGGACCTATTATCTTTTTGCGCACTGGTGGTGCGGGTAATAGATTTGAAACGAAACCTAACAAAGGTAATATGGACGTGATAGGTTCTGTGGTCTTAACACCATATCTTTTATCTTGGGTTGGGTACATGTGTTAAGTTAGGATATTATCTATATCAGAGGTAATATGAACGTAACAAAGATAGAATCTATGGGGGCATAGAACGACTCAGAGGTAATATGGATGCGATGGGTTCTATAAATGACAACTGTGGAGGATTGTCATAGAAAGGGTGCTTTATTCAGAGATAATATGGACATGGCAAGCATCCTTCTACTAAAATAACAATTCAGAGGTAATATGGACATGGCTGTATTCTAGAAAGTTATGACAACTTTGGGGTTATCGTAACGGGGGTGACTACTCAGAGGTAATATGGACATGGTAGACACGGTTATAAAATGACACTTCAGATGTGATATGGATGTAAAATATTTTCTATGTGGTCATGATGATACAGAGTCTTCACGGGAGATACAACTACTCAGAGGTGATATGGATATGGTAGATGCACAACAGGACGTAAGAAAGCAATCCAGAGGTAATATGGTCGTGGAGGGCTTTACTTACTGAGATTTAGTATAGGAGGGTTGAACAAGTTTTTACCCGGATCTGCGAGCACGCATGAGGGCACATGAGCTCCTGTTGGCGTTGCTGATGAAGATGGGTTTCGGGAAAGTTGCATCGCCTAAGTCGCTCTGGACGACATCGTCCTTGATGGGAGGCTCTCGCTGTTCGAACCGCCATTCCCACTGAGAGCCAGGCGTTTGGCTCATGGCTCTTCTTCGAAGAAATTGAGTGCCTGGTCTTCTTCCTCTGCGGGATCGTTTATGGAAACCATGTTGACGGATAGTACCTTCTGTAGGTCCCGGTTATTTGTGGTGCCGCCACTATTGTTTGTTATTGGAGGTGGTACTAGGACGTTTGCCTTTGTCCTCTCCATCCGGGATGTGTAATCCCAGCTGGCGAGCCTTCTTTAACTTCGCCTCCACATTGGTGGCGCTTATGATGAAGGTCGTCCAATCCCTAAACTGATCTTCGCCCATCCAGAGGCTGATTGCAGAGAGCAACTTCTTCTGGCAGATTTCAATCAAGGAGCTTTCGGGATTACCTTAGGGCAATCTCATTGCGGTTTAGCGGAACCGCTCGATATAGTTCTTTGTTAGCTCCCTCTCCCCCTGAACGACATCCATGAGGGATGACATTGTCACATCATGTCCCACTTCGTAGAATCTTTCTAGGAACATGTGCTTGAGGCCGTCAAAAGACTGGATGCAGTTGTCTGAAAGGTTGCGGTACCAGTCGAACGTGATTCCCTCCAATGCTCCGATAAATAATCGTGTGAGGATGGCATCACTATGAGGCAAATGATCGATTGTGACCTCAAAATAAGTCATGTACCGACTAGCAGAGGTCTTTCCGTCATATGAATTAATATAAAACAGTTTGTACCATGGTGGAAAAGGAACATCTCTCCATGCAACGAGATATGGTTGCCGTATTCTGAGGTCTCGAGAGGAGTCTCGGGCATTGAACATTGCTCGAAGCTCCTGGACCTCCCTTCTTGCCTCCCGGGCTTCGTCTGCAGCTGAAGGAGCGGATGCACCTATAGGATTGTCACCCAAAGGAGAAGCGGTCGTATTGGAGTCCGCGTTGACTACGGGTCCCAAGCTTGTTTGTCCAGGCGTCCTCGTCGGTTGGGTCGGCAAGGCGGCTTTGATTTCGTCTACTGACTTGACCAAGGACAGGAGCATGGCTTCAAGTACTTATAGACGTTGTCGGTCAGTAGGTGCTTCATGATCATCGTCGGCCATAAAGACTTTCCACATGTGGATAGACATGGAAGAGATCGTAGCAGAGGTGCACTCTGTGTCGTACCCTTGTACCGAGAAATTGTTGGGGAATATCGGAATGTCTTCCTCCTCGGACTCGGAAGGGGTGCTACCCCCTGTGTAGGAAGCCGCATCGTCTTGGCGAAGACGGTCATCCTCAGGGACGTCCACGTCTGTTGCATAATTCCAGTGGATCGCTACCGCCTGTGTATGCTCTTGGAACACCGGGTTGTCGCATACTTTGAGGGGACTGCTACCCTTGGCCTCATCTACCCCCTGGGAGGTCAAAGATGTACCCCCAGGTATTGGGAACTTCTTTCTGGATCGTGTGCCTAGGTAGACACCCCCTGTGGCTGTCGGTGGCAATCCTCCAGATGAGAGTTTCGCTGCAATGCTGGCTGAGATTGTCGGGCTGGAAGAACCTGCCTTCTTTCCTTTTTTGTCGGGAAGAACCTTCCTAGTTGAATTACAGGAGGCGAAAGGAAATTCTTCATCTCCCAGATTTTGCACCTGTTTCTCAAGTTGTTGTCAAAAACGTGCTGGCTGGTGCAGTCGTTGGAAAATGGACTACCGATCTTCAGGAACTGCCGACTTGTCGCAGCAGTAGTTGATGATGACTTGGGTGCAACGACGTCCCGAGAGGGGCTCATCATATGCCAAGGTTTCTTCTTTCTTCTTGCGTTTGTGAGCAATCACCTCTCGCAAGTCGATTGCAGGCTGATCTACCTTTGTATCCAATTTGTGGACTCGGGTATCCCGAGCACACGGGTGCGTAGGTATCATGTTTGCTCCCTGATCTGAGGCTAGTAAAAGCACTTGCTCTCGATCGTTGGAGGGAGACTTTTGAGACCCATCCTGTCTGTTAGCCCGGGGGGACTGGACGCGGGTGGTTCTGTACAACTTTCCATCAGGCGCCCGTATATCAGTTAATGGTGCCCGTTGACGGTCAGCAACTTGGACAGTTGACTGGGCCTGTTGGGCCCGTACTGCCCTAGACTTCTTTGACTTACCATCCGAAGGCGCATAGTAAAAAGAGTCCAGATTGATATATTCTACATTCTCAATGGACTGCATGGAGTCGGGCCCGCATGAGAGATGGTCGAACACAGAGCTTCTGACAGGGCCGCCTGAGACACTCTGCCTATGGCCAGGATTGGCTGCCGTATGGGCCATCTGCCTGCGACTAGAGTTGGCTACCGTATGGGCGATCTGTCTGCGGCCAGAGTTGGCTGCCGCATGGGCCATCTGCCTGCAGCCAGAGTTGGCTGCCGTATGGGCCATCTGTCTGCGGCTAGAGTTGGCTGTCGTATGGGCCATCTGCCCATCTCTCTTATGCCGCCTCTTCCTCATCTGCATGAATTTCCCTTGTGCCCCTAAAAACTCAGCATCGTAGTATTTTTCTTTGCTAGATTTAGGGACAGTTGGGTTCTCTGCGGTCGAAAGTAAGGTCGCAGGAGAGTCTTGATCACCGTCTTGGGCTGCAGAAGGAGCTTCTTCGAGAAGCTGGTCGGGGGCAACAGTTTTGTGCTTCGACATCCTGCGGTCTCTCTTTGGATTGGCTCGCTTCTGCGATGGGCTGGTGCTCCCTTCAGAGAGTATTTCTTCGAATGCTCGTTGGTCAAATCGAACCACGAGAATTTGATGCGTGGAGCCGAGCTTGGACGCGTCAGATTGCGTCACCAACTTCTCTTCAGAAGAGAAGGATGTCCCTAGCAGAGTCGCCATCGTGTTTGCCATTAAATATCAAGCACAATAAATTACAAATGAATTGAACTTGATTGCAAACTCGCTTGTACAAAAGAAAGCCTAGAAAAAGAATCCTAGGAAACAATCTAAATTGTTTTAGTTTGATTCTGGAGGGTGACGATAGAGGCTCGAAAAAGTGTAGCAAACTACCTTACTTCTTGGGACTATCTGACGCGTTCCTGGTGGTAGCATGTAGAACCATATTATCCAGTCAATCAACGCCACAAAGTCAAACTCTTACAACAGTCTCCGGACGCTGAAACAGACATCACCAACATATTTTCATAAAAGAAATGTCTAAGTTTGACTGTCCAAAAGTCTAATTCTGGACATGGTTAAAACGGTAATTTTGAGCCAAAACAGTGTCCGTTGTTGGACCCACTTTGTACCGAAAAGCTTGCCAAAACCTATAGTCTCTAAAGTCATCAAACTATATGTCTAAGGGTTGGTTTGACGATACGAACCCAACCGTATTCCAAAAATGGATTCCAGTGGATGCACAAATTCGTCCGTTGGATCAGGTCGCGGGCCCGCCAAAATAGCGTTCCGGTCGACCTTTTCAGAATCAGACCAAACTTGGCTCATAGGACCATAAAATTATACGATCCCAATGGCGCAAGTTTCGTCTCGAGTTGACGAACGTGCACAAAGTAATTGGAGTTTGTGCCAAGGGACCGATACGGTAATTTTTGACGGATACGCATCGAATTTGTCGTGCACATGTAACCAATTCAAGTTTTGTCAAAGTCCAACGTCCGCAACATCCGTACGCGTCTTTTGATTCTCACAGGTTGCAACCAAATCCCGATCTGTCAGACGGACCCTGTATCGGGAAAAGTTTAAGTTTTTCAAAACAGATTTTGCAGTTTTTTCCTATTTTCAAATCGATTTATCTAGATGTATAATAGATGAAATCAAAATCCATAAATAGCGTTTAGAAGCCGTATAGGTTGTCGTCAAACTTATTCCGGTAATTTTCTAAATAATCGCTGGATCGATATTCGCCTTCCAAAACAGCTACCTAGAATCGAAATTCTGGTCGATGTGGAACAATTTTTTCACCAAGTTGGCATCAATTTTTTGGGTAATCTAGCGCATCTAAATTTAAACTAATTAGAAGGATTAGAAGGGGTTAGGGTTGTGTTCAAACCTAAGAAACGGCTCGACAAATGATTGAACGGGGGATGAGATGTTGCGCCGCAAAGTTGCGCTGCTGCAACTGATGTTCCTTTCTGCTGCTGGTTGGGCCCCGTGGCTTCTGCCGCCCGCTGACGATCACCGCGACGGGGCGTGCGACAAAACAAGGCCGTTGGGGTGTCAGGGGGAAAGGCTTTGTTGATTGGGTTTAAGTTTGGGTACGAGGAGATCCCCTCTCT